>JASDQU010753844.1:18736-30132 GCA_032191745.1 Picea mariana
GCTCTAGAAGGTTGATTCTAAGCATTGCAAAGGCCAAAAGGAATCACTAAAAAATCATAATGCCCTTCATGTGTACAAAAATTTGTCTTTGAAAGGAAAATAACAAATGTGAGAAAAATAAAACATAATAACCAAGAACATAGAAACAATGATATTTTGTCCTAGAAAACCCAAATTCGAAAAATAACTAATAGATCTTTTCCAGCTAATAGATCTATTAGTTCCTTGACCAACCCACCCAAGTCAACCAATCTCCTGGCCCTAACCAAGTGAGCCTTCACGACTCACGTCCTAACACATTACAATGAAGTCCTAGCACATTACAATGGAGTATCACCATTCTTTTAAAGGCTTTTGTAACATGTAATCCATGGGCTCTAAAACCACAGACTACCAAAACCATGTTCCCAAAACCACCATCATTTACCTAACAACTTTTACTCTTTCACCAAGTTGAATTTAACCTAAAATTCCCCCAAAACAGTGCCCAAAACTTGCATGCAATTATCCATAGAGCTAAGGATCATTAATATTAAATTGTAATTGCAGTGATGGAAATTGTCTTCTTTTGGCTGAGGTTTTTGAGAATCCACATTTAAATACCTTCCCACATGTGTTTTTAATGTCTTTGTGAATCTTGATAATAAGAATAAACATGAGTGTTTCCGGCCTCTTACAAGCTCTATTTTATTTCATTTTAGAAAATATTAATAATTGTTATTTATAATTTGATGTTATGCACAAATTGTGTTTGTGTTCACAACAAAAATTGCTCTTGACAAAATTTTAAAAAACACATATAATACATATTATTTAAATGAAACCCAAATTTATACTCTGCCCCCATGTATGCCTAAAATTTATACTGTGCTCCATTAAAAATTTACATTCAACTCCATTAAAAATTTAATTAATTTTTTTCCATTGTTTCTGTTTCTATCGAGACAATTATGCTGTCATCCTCTCCCCTCGCATTATCATCGTCGACTAAATCATGGACCTTAGCGTTCTCGCACTCAAATTCATCATCATCCAAGCTATTTCCAGCAACGTTTGCAGCCATGTGACCAGGCGCTACGCTGGCTATCAATGGTAACCCTATATTGATACTCCTCATCTACATTGTTATTTCCAGGCTCTCTACTGCTACGGATCATCTCACCTTTTGAATCCAATCCACTCGTTAGTGTCAAAGTCGGCTTTGGAGTGGAACTGTAGATGTTCATATCTACGTTCGATGTATTTATCCCTGAATTAAAGACCAGACCACCAAGCCTTCTTCACAACCTTAGTAACAATCTTTGCTAAGAAGATCAGACCTCCCAGTCGTTCGCAACACGAGAGCTCCAAGATTCTCAAGGAATCATTTGCACGACACTCTTGTTGAGCCTTCATCTACATTCATCAATTATGGAACTATAACTTTGTTTGCTCAGGCACGAGATGTAATTTCCTGCTAAGTTACTGTCTTTGTTTCCATGTCCTGAATCTGTTGTGGAGTATGCTTGCGATAAGGATTCTTGCACAGAGGCTATTTATCGTCTTGATCATCTGCGGATCCATTGCCATCTACATTATCATACTCCTCGTCCTTCAACTGGGGACCTACGATCTGGTGCTCCTTGCTGCTCGTCGTAATGGTCCCATCCACGACCACTTCCACGCCTAAATCCAAGCCCACAGCCCTAGTTTCATCCCACTATGGGTATCCTATCACGATGTGCCATCATATATCTCTCATCTTCATCATCAATCTACAATTCACTTTTAATTGTCTTCTTGTGAACCTTTTCCAGAGCTGTCAAGCTTTCCACGTCAAGATTTACTCTTTTCCAGAGCTGTCAAGCCTTCCACCTCAAGATTTACTCCATCTGGTCCAACTCCAGCACTCCATTCCGCTTTGCCATTTTTGTCTCTTCGTGCTCCTCGTTAACCGCTGTGATGGTCCCCACGGCGTCTGTTGCCTCGTCCTCGGCCAAATCCGCATCTGAATCCACCTCCTCTTTATGTCATTCTCATGCCCAATCATTTATTCGATGACCTCTCCCTCAAGCAGCGATCGAAACCCATTGGAACCACCACTATAACCACAGTTGCATTGGAACTCAACACACTACCATCGTCGCTGCCCCTTGAGCGAAAATTTCCCTCTAACCATCACGGGCAGCGCTAATGGCAGCCTCAGGGAACTCACCCCAAAATATTATAATTATACGACGAAAAATTGATGTGGACATGATCGCCCTCTATTTGTACTTCCTTTGAAGGTTAATGACAGAGCTCTATCTCTAGCGTGAGCGGTGTGAGCGCTGGCCGCAATTGTAGAAACACTCTAATTGAGTACAACCTACTAAATCTTCTAAGGGTATAATGTTATAATTGCAAATGCGGAAAACACAATTCACATAAGACAATCAATAAACACACAGATAAAAAACACAGAGATTTCACGTGGTTCACCTAAACATTGGGCTACGTCCACCAAGCAGAGGTATCGGTTGTCTTACTATTCAAATCATGGAGATTATAGCAGCTCACTCACTCTTCTCACACTCGACCTCTACAGGCATAGATCAAATTATAGCAATGTACATTAGAAACTAATTATTGAATGCGCTCATAACTAAATTCTAACTTGGTCTTATTGGTTACAACCAACGCTGGATTATAGGATCTGAAATCGTAATCCTGGGTATTTGTTGTCACTGTTTAACAATCTCTACCTTGACAACAATTAACTTGATACATTGCTCCTTGGTCCTTCTTTCGTTCATCACCTTTTCTGCAAGCCAAGAGAAGCCAAGCACCATCGTAGCTCAACAGTATTGGTTTTGTGAACATGTCTGCACGGTTCTCTTTTGTATGCACTTTCTCAAGAGAGACTCCACCTTCATCAATGACCTGTCTTACAAAATGATACTTGATAGGTATCTGTTTTGTTTTACTGTGGTAGGCTGGATTCTTAGCCAAGTGAATAGCACTTTGACTATCACAAAGTAACTTTACTTTGTCCTGCATCCTTCCAAACTCACCAAACAAACCTTTCAACCAAATTGCCTCTTTGCAAGCATGTGAATCAGCGATGTATTCTGCTTCTGTAGTGGATAAAGCAACAATGTTTTGTAGCTTTGACATCCAACTAATAGCTCCACCTGCAAGAGTAAAGACATACCCTAAAGTCAACCTTCTCTTGTCCAAATCACCTGCAAAATCAAAATCAACATATCCACAGGCTAACTCACGACCATTGTTATAGGTGATACAGTAATCATGATACAACCCCCCCTCCTCTTGGAGGTTCTGCGACCTCCAGATCACTAGATCGTTCTCCCTCCTTGAGCTGGAATAGCTCTTTGGTCCCTGTTGGAACCTCTATTAAACAAATCCATAGTTCCTTTGATGGAACTCTGCCTACATGACTAAGCACTAGGCGCGAGCCTTACATTCCCATGCAATCACAGGCTGTGACCGCTGCCTATATAAAAGGTGCATCGAAATCTCGCGTATCGCGACTTTGCGAATGAGCCACCTCAATTCACTAGATAGTTGATTCCCAATGAGGGTTGAGTGCTGGTTAGCTCCCCTCGAATCTTTCCCCACATGACCACCAGCTAAGCCCTAAAAGCGTTCGTCGTGTTTCACAACTTCGGGACTTCTATGTATGAGTCTACTCTGATTCTCCAATACCCGAGCTCCGAAATGGGCTAATGTTCTTTAGCTCTCCCTTTGGTCTCCGTCCAGGTGACCCTTACCTATGACCTAGGGCTACTCCTCCGAGCGCGTCTGGACTTCGCATTTTGCGAGGTTGAAGGTCAACCCCAACTCTTACCCTTCGGATGCCTGATCCCTGAACCTCCGATAATTTCTTCACCCAGATCAATGGTCACGGTTCCCTCGTGTGATCTGACGGTTCAGAGCATGTCGCGAGTCTGGACCTCGCGAATCCTTGAATTTGCCCTTTGACTTTCTTCAGTAGCGAGTTAGCGAAATATTGAACTTTCACCATGCGTCCCTCCAAAATGGACGGTCCTAATGATGTCGACACAACCAACGGTTATGATCCTTTCGTGAATCTGCACTTCGTGAATTCTTCCAACTCTGTTCTTGACCTCCTCACTCTGCGCGTCAACGAAACGATGACTCTTCGCCATGTGTCTCCCTTGAAAACGGATGGTCATGATGACTTCGGAACGATCAACGGTTATAATATTTTTGCGAGTTCGTGTTTCACAAAATCTCACGAATGACTCTTTGACTCCTAGTTGCCACTCAGTGAAATTTTGAGCATTATCCACGCGTCATCTCCAATGGACAGTTCTAATGGTTTCAGAACTTCTCCCGTGCAACTTCCTCCAGATCCAACGGTTGTTGGTTCACACGCCAGATCTGACGGTGCGGGTCTGATTTCTTCCACGCTCTCTTATGGGTGTCTGGACATGAATCCGATGGTCCAGATATCTTCTGGCAGTTAATCCAATGACTACTATGCTCTCCTTCCTAAGATTTCGTGCTTCCTTCCTAGACTTAGAATTTTTCGACACTTCGAAGATTCTTAATCTTCACTTCTCCTGCAAGTCCAACTCTGGATCCCGTGAACACTTTATGAAATTGTTATCTCTTCTGAGGTTTGTCTCTTGAATGATTTTTTTTGTTTTGACCTCCCACGCACACCTTGCATTCTGTGGATCTCGAAAACTCAGTTCGAAGGATTTTCTTGAAAAGAAAATGCTTCTCACCCCACCTGGCGTTCTTCAGCTATAGTTCTTCAAAGCTTGTTGACTTCTTGACGATGTGCACACCTTGCACCTAGCCTGAGTTTCCTTGGTTCCCTCTGAACTTCTCTCTGATTCAATTCAAGACTCAGTCGACACACTCCCTGCATTCGAGATGCACACCTTGCATACAAGTATCAAAGGAGAACAATTGAAACTCAGTCAGCTTCGTCACGACTTCATACAGTCAATATTCAAACACTCATACCTGAAATGAATTTATAACAAGTCACACACACAGAATAGCGCTCATTCAATCTCACAAGAAATGAACAGAGTCCACAGATTTGGGACAAATTTCTGTTTGTTCTATTCATTCAGAAAAAAAAAAAAATTACATAGTGTTTTTGTTATTCTACTCTATTGTACTCCCTCTCTTATGTCTATTACATTCTCTCTATATTACAATGAAATATTGAATAACTATCTAAGGATCGGCTCCATGAGCTCTCTTGTCCTATTCTGAAATCCATCGTTTCAGATTTAAAACTCCTACCTACTCTATCCTATTACATTAACTGCCTGTTACTCCCAGATAGAGTTAACACTCCATATCCGCAGTTCTTACAGTCCTTAAAGACTTTACAAAAAAGTTGCATTTTAAAATGTTTGTCACAAAAATATCTCAACAACCCAATTAAATTCTGAGTTAAATGCTTGACTAGAAATTCTATCCATGCTGAGATGTCCTATGTTTGCCTTCACGTGTGCATTGTCATCATTTGAAGGCGATGCTCCTGCATCATACTCTTCTAGTTAAATTTTTTCATGGACTCCTGTCCATGATCTCTTGCATGGTCTTTCCATGCTTCAAAATATCAGGTTCTATGACCCAACTTGCATCTTCCATTGGATGATCTTTCCACTTCACTAAGTACTCAGGATATGTTTTCCTCCTGGTTTTTTTTCCATCCCTCTGTTCAATAATTTTCTCCATCTGAGGTTTTTCTGTTGTGGGTAATTTCTCTTCCCATGGAACTTCTTTCTGATCATTTGATTCTCCTGCTTCATCTCTCCTATAAGGATATAGGTCTGCAATATTGAATATCGACGATATCCCAACATTGTTTGGAAACTCAATCTCATAAGAATTGGTTGTGAATTTTCTGAGAATCCTGCATGGTCCTATTTTTTTCATCTTTAACTTTTTGTATGTTCCCCTTAGAAACCTCTCTTTTCTCAAATGAGCTAAAACTTCATATCCAACTTCGAATTGAACTTCTTATCTCTTTTGATCAACTTTGCTCTTGTATTTCTAGTTGTTGTCCTGTAACTACTCTCTGACTCTGTCATGGAGTTTTTGCATTTATGTTGCAAAATCCTCTGCTCCAGCACTTATGAAATCATCTTGATTCAAATTTCTCAACTCTGTAACCCATGTTGGTTGTATACCATACACAATTTCAAATGGACTTTTTCATGTGCTCCTATTCACTGAATTATTGAATGCAAATTCTACATGTGCCAGAATCTGATCCCATTGTCAACCTTGCTCAGTAACTAAACTTCTCAACAAGTTTCCCAAACTCCTGTTTACTACTTCAGTCTATCCATATGTCTAAGGGTGATACGTTGAACTAAAGGATAAGTTTGTTCCCAGGCTCTTCCATAGAGTCCTCCAAAAGTGTCCTACAAATTTGGTGTCTTTGTCTGAAACTATGCTCCTCGGTAATCCATGTGGTCTTACTACTTCTCTGAAAAATAAATTTGTGATGTGTGTGGCATCGTTTGTCTTCTGGCATGGTATGAAATGTGCCATTTTTTAGAATCTGTCTACCACAACAAATATGGAATCACTCCATTTTTTAGTTCTAGGCAATCCCAAAACAAAATCCATACTGATTGTATTCCATGGCCTCTCTGGAATTGGTAACGAATGATACAAACCAGTATTTTGTTGTCTTCCTTTTGCATATTAACAAATTCTGCATTTTTTCACAAATCTTTTCACTTTTTCTCTCATGCTAGACCAATAGTATGAATTACTCAGCTGTGAAAATTTCTTATTGTGACCAAAGTGTCCTGCTAAATCTCCACTGTGTTTCTCTTTCAGCAAGTTGTCTTTCATTGAGCATTTTGGAATGCATAATTGGCTTCCCTTGAACAGTAATCCATCCTGAATCAAATATTCAGTCCATGGGCTTATGTCTCCCAATAAAGGATTCTTGCATGCCTCATAAGCTTCTTTGAAATCTGCATCTTCTTTATACATCTCCTTGAGGTTTTCGAACCCCAAAGTCTCCACTTGGAATTCCTGTATAATCAAATTCCTTCTGCTCAAAGCATCTGCAACTTTGTTAGCAGTTCTAACAATGTGTTTAATAACAAAAGTAAAATTTTGCATAAATTCTACCCATTTTGCATGTTTCTGATTCAACTTTTCTTGCTTAGTAATAAATTGCAAAGCATGACTATCACTATACAAGACAAATTCTTTAGGAATTAGATAGTGTCTCCATTTTTTCAATGCTTGAATCACTGCATAAAATTCCTTGTCATATGTGGAATACTTTTGCTTGGCGTCATTCAGTTTCTCATTGAAATAAGCAACTAGTCTATTATCTTGACTCAAGACTGCTCCAATAGCTAATCCACTTGCGTCACATATCACCTAAAATGTTTTTCCAAAATATGGTAAGACCAAAATTGGCTTCTCTGTGATTTTCTCTTTCAACACTTTGAAACTTTTCTCAGCTTCCTCTGTCCAACTGAAGGACTTGTGTTTCTTCTTCACAATGTCCAACATGGGTACACATATGCCACTGAAATTTTTGATAAACTTTCTGTAAAAGCTTGCTAACCCATGAAAACTTCTTACCTCAAATATACTGCTCAGCGATGGCCATTCCCTGATCGCTCTCACTTTTTCTGGGTCCATCTTCAATTCATTTGAAGAGATTACAAAAACCCAAATATATGAGTTCCTTCTTCATAAAAGAACTCTTCTTCAGATTTATCGACAATTTCTCTTATTGCAACCTTTCCATTACTGATGTCAAATGTCTTAAGTGTTCCTCCTTTGTCTTACTGAAGACTAGTATGTCATCTAGATATACTATGACAAATCTTCCTATGAAGTCTTTCATCACTTCATTCATCAATCTCATAAATGTTCTTGGTGCATTTGTCAACCCAAACAGTATGACCAACCATTCAAACAATCCTTCATTTGTCTTGAATGTTGTTTTCCATTCATCTCCCTCTCTCATTCTTATTTGATTATATTCATTTTTCAAGTCTATCTTGGAAAAATAACTTGCTCCACTCAGACAGTCCATCAAATCATCCATCCTCGGTAAATGGAATTTGTACCTAATGGTTATCTTGTTGATGGCTTGAGAATCTGTACACATTCTCCATCCTCCATCTTTATTTGGACTTAATACAGTCGATACTGCACATGGGCTTAGGATTTGCCTGACTAACCCTTTATCCAAAAACTCTTGGACTTGATTTTTGACCTCCTCATTCTCTCTAGGTGTCAACCTATAAGGTGCTTTTTTTGGTAAACTAGCTCTTGGGATAAGGTCAATATGATGTCTTATGCTCCTAATAGGTGGTAATGAGTGTGGTAACTCATCCACGACTATATCAGCAAAGTTTTCTAACAGTTCTTGTATTTCTACAGGAAAGTCTTCTATAGAAGTATTTGTAAGGATAACTCTAGGCTTCCTCACTACAACAAACTGCATTTCTTTCTCCTTCTTGAATTCGTTCAAGAGTTCCTTCTCACTCATGAGAAGTATGCTTGAACTAGCTTCTGTCTTTTTCTCTTTTTCTTCTATGGGAAACAACATATGTGTTCTACCATTCTTTTCTAGGGTATAGGTATTTTTTCTCCCATCATGAATAACTTTTCTGTCAAACTGCCACAACCTCCACAATAAAATATGACAAACATCCATTGGAATTACATTGCACAGTATTTCATTTTGGTAAACTCCTATTTTGAATTCAACTTGGCATTGTTAACTTACCATGACTTGATGTCCTTTCTACAACCATGATACCTTGTATGGATTTGGATGTGCAATTGTCTTCAGCTCCATCTTCTCCACCATATCTGTGGATACTAGATTGTTAGTGCTCACACTGTCTATGATCACCTTGAAAACTCTGTCTTTCGACTTGCAAGCAGTTATGAACATGCTTGTTTGTTGAACTAGTTCCTTTGGTTCCTTTTCAGGTTTAAGAAAAATTTTCATCATCATGAGGTTTCTTCCTCCTTCTATAGCTTTTACTTCCATATGCTTATGTGCTTCGACAATGTGTGCTTCTCCACTTTATTCTCTCTTTCTTTCGGGACATTCCCAATATTTGTGTCCTTATTTTCCACAGGTATATCATTTAACCACGCCTCCTCTGGCTCTTCCTCTTCCTCTAACTCTAGAAAAATAACTTCTTCCTCTATGCTATCCTTCTCTGGAACTTCCACCCTTCGCATGGTGACTATGTTGTTTGTCATCTTCGGGCTTCGACTTCTGGAACTTCTCTCTGTTGGTTCCCTTGCCTCTGCTTTGTTGTCTTTGCCTCCTGGCCAATTTTTCTTCAGCTTTCAAGGTTGCTTGATAGGCATCCTCGACTGTACTAACCGACATCATGTTGATCTCATCTTGGAGTTCATATCTCAGTCCATTGATATATCTGGCTGTCTTCTCATGTTCATTTTCCTTCTGTCCAGCCCTGATGTTCAATCGATAGAATTCTTCAATGTACTCCTTCACTAATAAACTCCTCTATTTCAGGTTCTGCAATCTTCTGTAAAGAATGATTTGGTAATCCTTCTAGATAAACTTGGCCTTCAATTTGGCTACCATCCTATTCCAGTTTTTAATTTTCTACTTACCATATTTCCTGCGTTCGGCTTGTAGTTCATCCCACCATAACACTACATGACCCTTCAGTCTTGTCACTGCATGCTTCACCATCTTGTCTTCTTCGATATCTTCGCAATCGAAGTATTTTTCCATAGCAAGTACCCAATATAAAAATTCTTCAACTTCTAAATTTCCTTCGTACATAGGTACCTCTATCCTTACTCTGGCTCCTATCTTTGAAACAACTTTTATCAAGTGATCATGTGCAGCATCCTCTGCTACATTTTCTTTGACCTCTTCTTCTTCTTCTTCAGCTTCACTGACATCACCAGCCTCTGGTGCTCTCCTCTGTGTTGTCTCCATGGAATCCAGTCTCATTCGGAGTCACCTCATTTCTTCTTCCATTTCTGCATTCGGTCCACACCTTCTTGGTTAAATGATTTCACTGCGTCTCCTACAAACAAAAATCAAGTTTTCTTGATACCACAAATGATTGCAAATTTCTTCCTTTCTCCTTTTTTTCTGTTGTCCACAAACAAACTTAAAATATCGCTCTGATACCACCTGATGCAGCCCCCCCTCCCCTTGGGGGTTATGCAACCTCCCGGTCACTGGATCGTTCTCCCTCCTTGAGTTGGAACAGCTCTTTGGTCCCGTGTGGAACCTCTATTAAACAAATCCACATGTCCTTTGATGGAACTCTGCCTATGTGACTAAGCACTAGGCATGAGCCTTACATTCCCATGCGACCACGGGCTGTGACCGCTGCCTCTATAAAAGGCGTGTCGAAATATCACATATCAGGACTTTGCGAATGAGCCACCTTAATTCTCCTGATAGTCGATTCCTGATGAGGGCTGAGCGCTGATTAGCTCTCCTCTAATATTTCCCCATGTGACCAGCACCTGTGACCACTGTCTGAGCCCTGAAAGTGCTCGTCACGTTTCGCGACTTCGGTACTTCTACGTATGAGTCTTCTCTGATTCTCCAATCTCAGAGCTCCGAAATGGGATAATGTTCTTTAGTTCTCCCTTTGGTCTCCATCCAGCTGACCCTTACCTATGACCTAGGGATACTCCTCTGAGCGCATCTGGACTTTGTGTTTCGTGAGGTTGAAGATCAACCCAAACGCTTACCCTTAAGATGCTCGATCCTCGAACCTCCGATAATTCCTTCACCCAGATCAATGGTCACGGTTCCCTCGTCTGATCTGAAAGGTTCAGATCATGTCACGAATTTGGACCTCGTAAATCCTTGACTCTTCCCTTTGACTTTCTTCGGTAGCGAGTTATCGAAATGTTGAACTCTTGCCACGCGTCCTTCCAAAATGGACGGTCCTAATGATGTCGGCACAACCAACAGTTGTGATCCTTTCATGAATCTGCACTTCGCGAATTCTTCTGACTCTATTCTTGACCTCTTCACTCTGCGAGTTAGCAAAACGATGACTCTTCGCCACGTGTCTCCCTTGACAACGGACGGTCCCGATGACTTCAGAACGATCAACGATTATAATATTTTCGTGAGTTCACATTTTGCGAAATCTCACGAATGACTCTTTGACTCCTTCTAGTTGCGAGTCAGTGAAATTTTGAGCATTCACCACGCATCCTCTCTGATGGACGGTTCTGATGGTTTTGGAACTTCTCCCGTCCAACTTCCTCCAGATCTAATGGATGTTGGTTCACACGCCAGATCTGATGGTGTAGGTCTGATTTCTTCCACGCTCTCTTCTGGGAGTCTAAAGGTGAATCTGTCAATCCAGATCTCTTCTAGCAGTCGATCCAACGACTGTTGTTCTCTCCTT
>JASDQU010753844.1:31005-46874 GCA_032191745.1 Picea mariana
CTCCAGCACTCCATTCCGCTTTGTCATTTTTGTCTCTTCGTGCTCCTCGTCAACCGCTGCGATGGTCCCCACGGTGTCTATTGCCTCGTCCTCGGCCAAATCCGCATCTGAATCCACCTCCTCTTTATGTCATTCTCATGCCCAATCATTTATTCGATGGCCTCTCCCTCCAGCAACGATCGAAACCCATTGTAACCACCACCATAACCACAGTTGCATTGGAACTCAACACACTACCATCGTCTCTGCCCCTTGAGCAAAAATTTCCCTCTAACCATCACGGGCAGCGCTAATGGCAGCCTCAGGGAACTCACCCCAAAATATTATAATTATACGACGAAAATTTGATGTGGACATGATCGCCCTCTATTTGTACTTCCTTTGAAGGTTAATGACAGAGCTTTATCTCTAGCGTGAGCGGTGTGAGCGCTGGCCACAATTGTAGAAACACTCTAATTGAGTACAACGTACTAAATCTTCTAAGGGTATAATGTTATAATTGCAAATGTGGAAAACACAATTTACATAATATAATCAATAAACACGTAGATAAAAAACACAGAGATTTCACGTGGTTCATCCAAACGTTGGGTTACGTCCACCAAGCAGAGGTATCAGTTGTCTTACTATTCAAATCATGGACATTATAGCAGCTCACTCACTCTTCTCACACTCGACCTCTACAAGCATAGATCAAATTATAACAATGTACATTAGAAACCGATTATTGAATGTGCTCATAACTAAATTCTAACTTGGTCTTATTGGTTACAACCAACGCTGGATTATAAGATCTGAAATCCTAATCCTGGGAGTTTGTTGTCACTGTTTAACAATCTCTACCTTGACAACAATTAACCTGATACATTGCTCCTTGGTCCTTCTTTCGTTCATCACCTTTTTTGCAAGCCAAGAGAAGCCAAGCACCATCGTAGCTCAACAGTACTGGTTTTGTGAACATGTCTGCGCGGTTCTCTTTTGTATGCACTTTCTCAAGAGAGACTCCACCTTCATCAATGACCTATCTTACAAAATGGTACTTGATAGGTATATGTTTTGTTTTACTGTGGTAGGTTGGATTCTTATCCAAGTGAATATCACTTTGACTATCACAAAGTAACTTTACTTTGTCCTGCATCCTTCCAAACTCACCAAACAAACCTTTCAACCAAATTACCTCTTTGCAAGCATGTGAATCAGCTATGTATTCTACTTCTGTAGTGGATAAAGCAACAATGTTTTGTATCTTTGACATCCAACTAATAGCTCCACCTACAAGAGTGAAGACATACCCTAAAGTCAACCTTCTCTTGTCCAAATCACCTGCAAAATCAGAATCAACATATCCACAGACTAACTCACAACCATTGTTATAGGTGATACAGTAATCATGATACAGCCCCCCCTCCTCTTGGGGGTTCTGCGACCTCTCGATCACTAGATCGTTCTCCCTCCTTGAGCTGGAACAGCTCTTTGGTCCCTGTTGGAACCTCTATTAAACAAATCCATAGTTCATTTGATGGAACTCTGCCTGTGTGAATAAGCACTAGGCGTGAGCCTTACATTCCCATGCGATCACAGGCTGTGACCGCTGCCTATATAAAAGGCGCGTCGAAATCTCGCGTATTGGGACTTTGAGAATGAGCCACATCAATTCTCTAGATAGTTTATTCCCAATGAGGGTTGAGTGTTGGTTATCTCCCCTCAAATCTTTCCCCACATGACCACCACCTGTGACCACCAGCTAAGCCCTAAAAGCGTTTGTTGTGTTTCACAACTTCGGGACTTCTATGTATGAGTCTTCTCTGATTCTCCAATCCTCAAGCTCCGAAATGGGATAATGTTCTTTAGCTCTCCCTTTGGTCTCCGTCCAGGTGACCCTTATCTATGATCTAGGGCTACTCCTCCGAGCGCGTCTGGACTTCGCATTTTGCGAGGTTGAAGGTCAACCCCAACGCTTACCCTTCGGATGCCTGATCCCTGAACCTCTGATAATTTCTTCACCCAGATCAATGGTCACGGTTCCCTTGTGTGATCTGATAGTTCAGATCATGTCGCAAGTCTGGACCTCGCGAATCCTTGAATTTTCCCTTTGACTTTCTTCAGTAGCGAGTTAGCGAAATGTTGAACTCTCACCATGCGTCCCTCCAAAATGGACGGTCCCGATGATGTCGGCACAACCAACGGTTATGATCCTTTCGCGAATATGCACTTCGCGAATTCTTCCGACTCTGTTCTTGACCTCCTCACTCTACGCGTCAGCGAAACGATGACTCTTCGCCATGTGTCTCCCTTGAAAACGGACGGTCATGATGACTTCGGAATGATCAACGGTTATAATGTTTTTGCGAGTTCGTGTTTCGCAAAATCTCATGAATGACTCTTTGACTCCTTCTAGTTGCCACTTAGTGAAATGTTGAGCATTATCCATGCGTCATCTCCGATGGATGGTTCTGATGGTTTCAGAACTTCTCCCATGCAACTTCCTCCAGATCCAACGATTGTTGGTTCACATGCTAGATCTGATGGTGTGGGTTTGATTTCTTCCATGCTCTCTTATGGGTGTCTGGACGTGAATCTGATGGTCCAGATATCTTCTGGCAGTCAATCCAATGACTACTATTCTCTCCTTCCTAAGATTTCGTGCTTCCTTCCCAGACTTAGAAGTTTTCGACACTTCGAAGACTCTTAATCTTCACTTCTCCTGCAAGTCCAACTCTGGATCCCGTGAACACTTTATGAAATTGTTATCTCTTCTTAGCTTCTTCTCTTGAAGGATTTTTTTTTGTTTTGACCTCCCACGCACACCTTGCATTCTGTGGATCTCAAAAACTCAGTTCGAATGATTTTCTTGAAAAGAAAATGCTTCTCACCCACCTGGCGTTCTTCGGCTATAGTTATTCAAAGCTTGTTGACTTCTTGACAATGTGCACACCTTGCACCTAGCCTGAGTTTCCTTGGTTCCCTCTGAACTTCTCTCTGAGTCAATTCGAGACTCAGTCGACACACTCCTTGCATTCGAGATGCAAACCTTGCATACAAGTATCAGAGGAGAAACAATTGAAACTCAGTCAGCTTCGTCACGACTTCATACAGTCAATATTTCAAACACTCATACCTGAAATGAATTTATACAAGTCACACACACAAAATAGCGCTCATTTAATCTCACAAGAAATGAATAGAGTCCACAGATTTGGGACAAATTTCTGTCTGTTCTATTCATTCAGGAAAAATGAAAAATTACATAGTGTTTTTGTTATTCTACTCTGTTGTACTCCCTCTATTTTGTCTATTACATTCTCTCTATATTACAATGAAATATTGAATAACTATCTAAGGATCGGCTCCATGAGCTCTCTCATCCTGTTCTGAAATCCATCGTTTCAGATTTAAAACTCCTACCTACTCTATCCTATTACATTAACTACTTGTTACTCCCAGATAGAGTTAACACTCCATATCCGCAGTTCTTACAGTCCTTAGAGACTTTACAAAAAGGTTGCATTTTAAAATGTTTGTCACAAAAATATCTCAACAACCCAATTAAATTCTGAGTTAAATGCTTGACTAGAAATTATGTCCATGCTGAGATGTCCTCTGTTTGCCTGCAAGTGTGCATTGTCGTCATTTGAAGGCGATGCTCCTGCATCATACTCTTCTGGTTAAAAAATTTCATGGACTCTTGTCCATGAGCTCTTGCATGGTCTTTCCATGCTTCAAAATATTAGGTTCTATGACCCAACTTGCGTCTTCCATTGGATGATATTTCCACTTCACTAAGTACTCAGGATATGTTTTCCTCCTGGGTTTTTTTCCATCCCTCTGTTCAATAATTTTCTCCATCTGAGGGTTTTTTGTTGTGGGTAATTTCTCTTCCCACAGAACTTCTTTCTGATCATTTGATTCTCCTGCTTCATCTCTCCTGTAAGGATATAGGTCTGCAATATTGAATATCGGCGATATCCCAACATTGTTTGGCAACTCAATCTCATAAGCATTGGTTGTGAATTTTCTGAGAATCCTACATGGTCCTATTTTTTTCATCTTTAACTTGTTGTATGTTCCCCTTGGAAACCTCTCTTTTCTCAAATGAGCTAAAACTTCATATCCAACTTCGAATTGAATTTCTCTTCTCTTTTGATCAACTTTGCTCTTGTATTTCTGGTTGTTTTCTTGTAACTACTCTCTGACTCTATCATGGAGTTTATGCATTTATGTTGAAAAATCCTCTACTCCGGCACTTATGAAATCATCTTGATTCAAATTTCTCAACTCTGTAACACCTGTTGGTTGTATACCATACACAATTTCAAATGGAATTTTTCATGTGCTCCTGTTCACTGAATTATTGAATGCAAATTCTACATGTGCTAAAATCTGATCCCATTGTCAACCTTTCTCAGTAACTAAACTTCTCAACAAGTTTCCCAAACTCCTGTTTACTACTTTAGTCTATCCATATGTCTGAGGGTGATATGTTGAACTAAAGGATAAGTTTTTTCCCAGCCTCTTCCATAGAGTCCTCCAAAAGTGTCCTAAAAATTTGGTGTCTCTGTCTGAAACTATGCTCCTCGGTAATCCATGTGGTCTTACTACTTCTATGAAAAATAAATTTGTGATGTGTGTGGCATCGTTTGTCTTCTGGCATGGTATGAAATGTGCCATTTTTTAGAATCTGTCTACCACAACAAATATGGAATCACTCCATTTTTTAGTTCTAGGCAATCCCAAAACAAAATCCATACTGATTGTATCCCATGGCCTCTCTGGAATTGGTAACGGTTGATACAAACCAGTATTTTGTTGTCTTCCTTTTGCATATTGACAAATTCTGCATTTTTTCACAAATCTTTTCATTTTTTCTCTCATGCTATACCAATAGTACAAATTACTCAGCTGTGAAAATGTCTTATTGTGACCAAAGTGTCCAGCTAAATCTCCACTGTGTTTCTCTTTCAGCAGGTTGTCTTTCATTGAGCATTTCAGAATGCATAATTGGCTTCCCTTGAACAGTAATCCATCATGAATCAAATATTCAGTCCATGGGCTTCTGTCTCCCAATAAAGGATTCTTGCATGCATCATAAGCTTCTTTGAAATCTGCATCTTCTTTATACATCTCCTTGAGGTTTTCGAACCCCAAAGTCTCCACCTAGAATTCCTATATAATCAAATTCCTTCTGCTCAAAGCATCTGCAACTTTGTTAGCAGTGCCAACAATGTGTTTAATAACAAAAGTAAAATTTTGCATAAATTCTATCCATTTTTCATGTTTTTTATTCAACTTTTCTTGCTTAGTAATAAATTGCAAAGCATGATTATCACTATACAAGACAAATTCTTTAGGAATTAGATAGTGTCTCCATTTTTTCAATGCTTGAATCACTGCATAAAATTCCTTGTCATATGTGGAATAATTTTGCTTGGAGTCATTCAGTTTCTCACTGAAATAAGCAACTAGTCTATTATCTTGACTCAAGACTACTCTAATAGCTAATCCACTTGCATCACATCTCACCTGAAATGTTTTTCCAAAATCTGGTAAGACCAGAATTGGCATCTCTGTGATTTTCTCTTTCAACACTTTGAAACTTTTCTCAACTTCCTCTGTCCAACTGAAGGACTTGTGTTTCTTCTTCACAGTGTCCAGCATGAGTGCACATATGCCACTGAAATTTTTGATAAACTTTCTATAAAATCTTGCTAACCCATGAAAACTTCTTACCTCAGATATACTGCTCAACGATGGCCATTCCCTGATCACTCTCACTTTTTCTGGGTCCATCTTCAATTCATTTGAAGACATTACAAAACCCAAATATATGAGTTGCTTCTTCATAAAAGAACTCTTCTTCAGATTTATCAACAATTTCTCTTATTACAACCTTTCCATTACTGATGTCAAATGTCTTAAGTGTTCCTCCTTTGTCTTACTGAAGACTAGTATGTCATCTAGATATACTATGACAAATCTTCCTATGAAGTATTTCATCACTTCATTCATCAATCTCATAAATGTTCTTGGTTCATTTGTCAACCCAAACAGTATGACCAACCATTCAAACAATCATTCGTTTGTCTTGAATGTTGTTTTCCATTCATCTCCCTCTCTCATTCTTATTTGATGATATTCATTTTTCAAGTCTATCTTGGAAAAGTAACTTGCTCCACTCAGACAGTCCATCAAATCATCCATCCTTGGTAAATGGAATTTGTACCTAATGATTATCTTGTTAATGGCTCGAGAATCTGTACACATTCTCCATCCTCCATCCTTATTTGGACTTAATACAATCGGTACTGCACATGGGCTTAGGATTTTCCTGACTAACCCTTTATCCAACAACTCTTGGACTTGATTTTTGACCTCCTCATTCTCTCTAGGTGTCAACCTATAAGGTGCTTTGTCTGGTAAACTAGCTCCTGGGATAAGGTCAATATGATGTCTTATGCTCCTAATAGGTGGTAATGAGTGTGGTAACTCATCCACGACTATATCAGCAAAGTTTTCTAACAGTTCTTGTATTTCTACAGGCAAGTCTTCTATAGAAGTATTTGTAAGGATAACTCTAGGATTCCTCACTACAACAAACTGCATTTCTTTCTCCTTCTTGAATTCGTTCAAGAGTTCCTTCCCACTCATGAGAAGTATGCTTGAACTAGCTTCTGTCTTTTTCTCTTTGTCTTCTATGGGAAGCAACATATGTGTTCTACCATTCTTTTCTAGGGTATAGGTATTTTTTCTCCCATCATGAATAACTTTTTTGTCAAACTACCACAGCCTCCCCAATAAAATATGACAGACATCCATAGGAATTACATTGCACAATATTTCATCTTGGTAACCTCCTATTTTGAATTCAACTTGGCATTGTTAACTTACCATTACTTGATGTCCTTTCTACAACCATGATACCTTGTATGGCTTTGGATGTGCAGTTGTCTTCAGCGCCATATTCTCCACCATCTTTGTGGATACTATATTTTTAGTGCTCACACTGTCTATGATCACCTTGAAAACTCTATCTTTCAACTTGCAAGCAGTTATGAATAGGCTTGTTTGTTGAACTGGTTCCTTTGGTTCCTTTTTTGGTTTAAGAAAAAATTTCATCATCATGAGGTTTCTTCCTCCTTCTGCAGCTTCTACTTCCATATTATTATGTGCTTCGACAATGTGTGATTCTCCACCTTCTTCTCTCTTTCTTTCGGGACATTCCCAATATTTGTGTCCTTATTTTCCACAGGTATAGCATTTAACCACGCCTCCTCTGGATCTTCCTCTTCCTCTAACTCTGGAAAAATAACTTCTTCCTCTATGTTGTCCTTCTCTGGAACTTCGACCCTTCTCATGGTGACTATGTTGTTTGTCATCTTCAGGCTTCGACTTCTAGAACTTCTCTCTGTTGGTTCCCTTGCCTCTGCTTCGTTGTCTTTGTCTGTTGGCCAATTTTTCTTCAGCTTTCAAGGCTGCTTGATAGGCATCCTCGACCGTACTAACCGACATCATGTTGATCTCATCTTGGATTTCATATCTCAGTCCATTGATATATCTGGATGTCTTCTCATCTTCATTTTACTTCTGTCCAGCACTGATGTTCAATCGATAGAATTCTTCAATGTACTCCTTCACTAATAAACCCCTCTGTTTCAGGTTCTACAATCTTCTGTAAAGAATGATTTGGTAATCCTTCGAGATAAACTTGGCCTTCAATTTGGCTACCATCCTATTCCAATTTTTAATTTTCTACTTACCATATCTCCTGCATTCGTCTTGTAGTTCATCCCACCATAACACTACATGACCCTTCAGTCTTGTCACTGCATGCTTCACCATCTTATCTTCTTCGATATCTTCGCAATCAAAGTATTTTTCCATAGAAAGTACCCAATATAAAAATTCTTCAACTTATAAATTTCCTTTGTACATAGGTACCTCTATCCTTACTCTAGCTCCTATCTTTGAAACAACTTTTATCAAGCAATCATGTGCAGCATCCTTTGCTACATTTTCTTTGACCTCTTCTTCTTCTTCTTCAGCTTTACTAACATCACCAGCCTCTGGTGCTCTCCTTTGTGTTGTCTCCATGGCGTCCAGTCTCATTCGGAGTTGCCTCATTTCTTCTTCCATTTTTGCATTCGGTCTACGCCTTCTTGGTTGCATGATTTCACTGCGTCACCTACAAACAAAAATCAAGTTTTCTTGATACCACAAATGATTGAAAATTTCTTCCCTTCTCCTTTTTTTCTGTTGTCTGCAAACAAACTTAAAATATCGCTCTGATACCACCTGATGCAGCCCCCCGTCCCCTAGGGGGTTCTGCGACCTCCGGGTCACTGGATCGTTCTCCCTTCTTGAGTTGGAACAACTCTTTGGTCCCTGCTGGAACCTTTATTAAACAAATCCACATGTCCTTTGATGGAACTCTGCCTGCATGACTAATAACTAGGCACGAGCCTTACATTCCCATGTGACCACAGGCTGTGACCATTGCCTATATAAAAGGCACGTCGAAATCTCGCGTATCAGGACTTTGCGAATGAGCCACCTTAATTCTCCCGATAGTCGATTCCCGATGAGGGTTGAGCGTTGGTTAGCTCCCCTCTAATATTTCCCCATGTGACCAGCACCTGTGACCACCAGCTGAGCCCTGAAAGTGCTCGTCACGTTTCGTGACTTTGGGACTTCTACGTATGAGTCTTCTCTGATTCTCCAATCTTGAAGCTCTGAAACGGGCTAATGTTCTTTATCTATCCCTTTGGTCTCCATCTAGGTGACCCTTACCTATGACCTGGGGCTACTCCTCTGAGCACATCTGGACTTCGTGTTTCACGAGGTTGAAGATCAACCCAAACGCTTACCCTTAAGATGCTCGATCCCCGAACCTCCGATAATTCCTTCACCCAGATCAACGGTCATGGTTCCCTCGTCTGATCTGAAAGGTTCAGATCATGTTGCGAGTTTGGACCTCGTAAATCCTTGACTCTTCCCTTTGACTTTCTTCAGTAGCGAGTTATCGAAATGTTGAACTCTCACCACGCGTCCCTCCAAAATGGATGGTCCTAATGATGTCAGCACAACCAAAAGTTGTGATCCTTTCATGAATCTGCACTTCGTGAATTCATTCGGCTCTGTTCTTGACCTCTTCACTCTACGAGTTAGTGAAACGATGACTCTTCACCACGTGTCTCCCTTGACAACGGATGGTCCCGATGACTTCAGAATGATCAACGGTTATAATATTTTCGTGAGTTCGCATTTCGCGAAATCTCACCAATGACTCTTTGACTCCTTCTAGATGCGAGTCAGCGAAATTTTGAGCATTCACCATGCATCCTCTCTGATGGACGGTTCTGATGGTTTCAGAACCTCTCCCTTCCAACTTCCTCCAAATCTAACGGATGTTGGTTCACACGCTAGATCTGACAATGCAAACCTGATTTCTTCCACGCTCTCTTCTATGAGTCTAAACATGAATCCGTCAGTCCAGATCTCTTTTGGCAGTTGATCCAACGGTTGTTGTGCTCTCCTTCCTAAGCTTTCGTGCTTCCTTCCCAGACTTAGAAGTTTTTGACACTTCAAATATTCTTAATCTTCACTTCTCCTGCAAGTCCAACTCTAGATCCTGTGAACACTTTATGAAAGTGTTATCTCTTCTGAGCTTCGTTCATACCAAACCTCAAAAGTATCTTCTCAACATAATTTTGTTGTGACAACCAAAGCTTACCATTCCTCCTGTCTCTGAATATCTCCATGCCCAAATATGCATTGTTGCTCCTAGATCTTTCATATCGAACTTCCTAGCCATATGAGCCTTTAACCTGTTGATCTTAGTTATGATTTTTCTTGCTAAAATCATATCATCAACATACAATACTAAGATAATGAATATGCCATTATTCAATTTATTAAAGTAGACACAATGATCATACTCACTCCTTGTATAATTTTGTATCACCATGAAAGAGTAAAATTTTTTGTACCATTGTCTAGGCGAATGCCTCAGACCATACGATGATTTCTTGAGCCTACAAACAAATTTATTTTTGTGATTCTGAATGAACCCTTGAGGTTGTTCCATGTAAATTTCCTCATCCAAATATCCATGTAAGAAAGCAGTCTTAACATCTAGTTGCTCCAACTCCAAATAAAGCAATGCAACTAATGTTAACACAATTAGAATGAAATGGTCTTTACTACTGGTCAAAAAATCTCATGAAAGTCAATACCTTCTTTCTGAGAATATCCTTTCGCAACCAGCCTTTCTTTGTACCTTTCCACCTTATCATCAACACCCTTCTTCAGCTTGTAGACCCACTTGCAACCTACAATTTTTCTGTCTCTTGGAAGTTATACTAGGTCCCATGTAGTAATCCTCTCTCATGCCTTCATTTCATCCTTCATCGCTTCTTTCCATTTATCACTGTTATAAACCTTCACATCTTCCTAATAGCATGAAGGTTCATCATCATTAGTACTTAAGTAAACTGACGAAACAAAATCATCATACCTTCTTGGAGGATTTTTGACTCGTGTAGACCTCCTTAGGGAAGTTTGTGGCTCATCCACATTCTGTTGGTTGTCATCATTAACCATGTCTTCCTCTGCTACAGGAGACTCTTCATGAACATCTTCTAAAACTTGTTCATGTTCACCTTCATTAGTTTCAAACTGAATTTGTTGATACTTTGGTGCTTCTTCCTGTTTCATTTGAACATCTACCTTTGATTTGATGAGAGATGATTCATCAAATATTACATCTCTGTTAATGGTGATATTGTGGGAAGTAGGATCCCACAACATGTACCCCTTAATACCATCACCATATCCAACAAATATAAGCCTTTTTTATTTTGGATCTAATTTAGAATGCTGATGTTTCAGAATTAGAGCATAGGAATCATAACCAAAAACTTTAAGATTAGAATAATTATAAGAATGACATGTCCATACCTCTTGTGAAATTTTTCACTCTATTGTTGTTGACGATGATCGATTCACCAGATAACAAGTTGTAGTTACTGCTTCTTCCCATAGTTCCTGCTACAAGTTGTCGTTACTCGACATACTCCTTGCTCTTTATAGAAGAATCTTGTTCATGCATTCAGCAACTCCGTTTTGCTGAGGAGTATAGGCAGTGGTTTTATGCCTATCGATCCTAAATTCCTTGCAATAATTCTCAAACTCCATTGACGTAAATTCACCACCATTATCAGTTCTTAAACATTTAATGGATCTACCAATGCTCTTTTCCACTAAATCTCTAAACTTCTTGAAAACATTAAATACATCAGCCTTTCTTTTCAACATATAGATCCACACCTTCCTAGAGAAATCATCTATAAAAGTTACAAAATTTGATGATCCTCCATACGAAATAATAGGGGATGGCCCCGAAACATTAGAATGGATATAATCAAGGATTCCTTCACTGGTGTGTCTTCCGGTTTTAAATCTCTGCCTATTTTGTTTTCCATAAATACAGTGCTTGCAGAAATCTAGCATTAAAGACTTTAGACTAGGAAGCAATTTGCAATCAGATAATACCTTCAATCATTGTTCACTCATATGGCCCATACATTGATGCCACATTCGAACATAATCACTGTCTTTCTCAGATATCGTTGTCGCGTGATCTGAATCAGTTCTTCCTTCTAACATAAACAAGTTACCAACCTTCTTTGCTTTCATAACCAGTAGGATTCATTTGTAGACCTTCATAACTCCACCTTGAACAATACTCTTATATCCTCTAGTGTCTAAAACTCCCAAATAAATTAGGTTCTTCCTAAGCTCAGGTACATGTCTCACATCAGTTAGTATTTTAACAGTTCCATCAAACATCTTAATTCCAATGCTACCAATTCCCAAAATTTTACATGATATACCATTTATCATGTAAACAATTTCATCATCTATAGACTGATAAGTAATAAACCAATGTCTATGAAGGCACATGTGGTTTGAAGCACCAGAATCTAATAACCATTGTTGATCATGACTTGAACCAATACCAATTGATAAAACTTCATCAGTCATACCTAGACATGTTGTTGAACCTGTTTCGGTTGCATTTGATTCCTTTGTCTCTTTTGGAGGGTATTGTTTGGAGGCTTGTTGTCGCTTCCAACAATCCTTCTTCAGGTTTCCATATTTGCCACAAAACCAACACTTAACCTTTCTCTTCTTTCCCTTCAACTTTGATCAAGAGAAATCCCTCTGACCGTGTCCTCTTTCTTTAGGTCTTCCTCTGACCATCATTGCCACAGATGTAGAGGTTTCTAGTATGGATTTATTCCTTGTTTCCTCAGACAGTAAAGCTCCAACAATATCATCAAACTCAATACTTTTTGTTTAACTGAAACTAACAGAGGTAACAAAATGATCCCATGATGCGGGTAAAGAACACAATAATGTAATTTCCTTATCTTCATATTAGAATTTCACTCCCATTCTAGTCAACTGGACTAAAAGAGCATTAAAAGTATTTAAATGATCAGCTATCTTCGTACCTTCCTTCATGCGCATACTGTACAATTATATTTTCAGGAAGATCCTATTTTTCAAGGATTTCGTCATGTACAGGCTTTCCATCTTTCACCACAAACTGGCTATTGTCTTCTCTGTAACAATGTTGAACAATACATCATCGACCAAACACAGACATATGGCATTCAGTGCTCTCACATCCATCTCATCCCAGTCATCATTTGTTATGGTCGTGGGTTGCTTTGCTTTTCCCAAAAGCACCTTCACCACGCCTTGTTGCAAGAGAAGATCGTGCATCTTAACCTTCTAGATCTCGAAATTGTTCTTTCCATTCAACTTCTCAATTTCGAACTTATCACTCTGTGTCTCTTCCATTAGAGGAAACATTCCAAAATTCACCAATGTCTTGTAATAACCAAGGCCGTTATATTAAGGAATTCTTTTACTCAATGTTGAACAATAATTTTAAAAAAGGTTTAACCCAAAAAACCCTTTAATAATATATAAAAAAGGTTTAATATAAATCTCTTATTAAAAAGATTCACTTTTTAAAAAATTCACCACTTGAATTTATGCATTTAATATAATATGCATATAATACAAATTCTCCTTTTTAATTCACCTCACGACCATGCATAATAATACAACATCATGACCATGAGTTAAATAGCCTTTTTCACCTCATAAATAAGATGCCCATGAGAATCATTCACCTCACATTTTACATACCATGCAAAATAATTAAAGGAGATCGACGCTCCTTGGAGAATTGAAGGTGAGCGCAAGTTTGATGGTGGAGCGTTCCTTGAGTGTGGAGGGGGGAGCGCTAGAGCTCCTTGACAATGAATGGGTGTGTGTCGACACTCCCTTTATGCAGCTAGCTTGGTGATGATGGAAAATCACGTAATTAACCACCACATCAGCGCTCCCATCCAGCAGGGTGCCCAGTGTTGATGCCAAAAATCAGTGCTCCCTTCCAATCTTCCAGCGATCGAAGAATAATAAAAAACCTCAAAATTTCAGCAAAGTCTTTCCATTCTACAGCCTCCTAATGAAATTTGACTAATGTGTGGCCTTCTCAACCTCTGATACCACTTGTTATAATTTCAAATGTGGAAAACAAAATTCACATAAGACAATCAATAAACACGCAGATAAGAAACACAAATATTTCACATGCCTCACCCAAACGTTGGGCTACGTCCACCAAGTAGAGGTATCGATTGTCTTATTATTCATATCATGGAGATTATAGCAGCTCATTCACTCTTCTCACACTCAGCCTCTACAGGCATACATCGAATTATAGAAATGTACATTAGAAATTGATTATTGAATGATCTCATAACTAAATTCTAACTTGGTCTTATTGGTTACAACCAATGTTGGATTATAGGATCTGAAATCCTAATCTTGGGAATTTGTTGTCACCATTTAACATATAAGATTATCCTGTTAAGTTTTGAGCTATTATTAGGTTTCTTTTCAATTTACTAGATAACCATAGCATAGGTAAGATCACTGAGAGAAACACAATCACAAGATACAAAACATTTATCCTGGGAAACCCTCATGGGAGAGAAAACCCAGCAAAAATTCCTTAATATAGATAGCCAATACAATGCCAAGACAATAAACCAAAACACTAGAGAATATCCAACACTAAGCAATGTGCCTCCCTCTTCCTTCTTCTCCAAACTGCACACTTTATGAGTGAATGAGTGAGTGAACAAATGAGGCGCTAGCCTCCTTTATTTATACTAGTTGGCAAGTGATGGAAAGGTGTCTCTTCACTTGGGCAGGGCCGACTTCTATTCTTAGTGGTTAAAACCACTTTAATTGGCCTGGGGGAGAGACTTCTTAATTTGCATATATACTTAGGGTTTGACCAATCCACAAAAGGGGATTTGGTCATTTACAATGTCCAACATGATCAATCCACAAAAGGGGATTGATCTAATTAATAATGACTCAATAATAAATAGAATACTCTGTGTAGTTACAATATTTCAACACTCCCCCTTAACAAGAAGGGTATTCGACAACATTATCAAGAGAGAGAGAGGGCAGCAACATCAACATCATCTGGAACACTGATTGGCATATCTATAAATCATCAGAAATTTTTCTCATCATCAATATATCCACAGCAAGGAGATGGAATGACATCATCATCATATGTATCAGCATGGATTAGTATAACACTAATACATCATCATCATCAATAATAGCACGAGGTTGATACAACATCAACAATAAAAACATCACAGCATGAAGGCTGGAGCATCATCAACATCAACACTAAGATGGAAATATTTAGCATGAAGTTAGAATCACATCAACATCATCATGAAGCTGGAAATATTTAGCACAAGGCTGGCATCACATCAACATCAGCACGAAGCTGGAAATCTTCAGCACAAGGCTAGCATCACATCAACATCAGGACAAAGATGGAAATCTTCAACACAAGGTTGTCATCACATCAACATCAACACAACACTGGAAATCTTCAGCACAAGGCTGGCATAAACACTACTCCCCCTTTCAAAGGAGTTCCTTTCGGACTATACCAAGTTTGTCTCGAAAGTGCTCAAACTTTACATGAGATAGAGGCTTGGTCAACACATATGAAACTTGCTCATCCATTCCAACATAATGGAGCTTTATAGCTCCTCTATGCATCATATCATGAATGAAGTGACATTGGATCTATATGTGCTTCAACTCATCGTGGAACACATCATGTTTATACAACTTTGGTTATCACATATGATCACAGTGGCTTCCATATCTAGATCAAATAGATCTGTCAACAACATATGAATCCATATGGCTTCACAACTGGTGGAACATGCAACAATGTATTTCGCTTTTGTCATGCTAGGAGAAATGTTGGATTTCTCCATACTCTACCATGAATTCATGGTTGACCCTAGACTAAAACAACATTATGAAGTGCTCTTTCTATCAGAAACACTTCCAACTCAATCTGAATCAGTATATCCATACAATATGAAGTCATGATCTCTAGTATAATAGAGACCAAAATCCAACATACCCTTAAGGTATCTCATCACATGTTTTTCAGCTACAAGGTGAACACGTCTAGGCTATACCAGATACCGAATCAAAGGTGTTCATAGAAAAACATATATCCGGTCTAGTTTTTGTCAAATACATCAAGGAACCAATAATATGTTTGTACAGAGTAGCATCAACCAATTGTGACGAGGTATCTACCAGGAGCTTCAACTTTGTTTCCATGGGTGTGTTCATGGATTTATACTCCAACATATCAAACCTCTTTAGTATTTCTAATGCATACTTCCCTTGGTTAAGGATGATCTTCTCTGGGATCTGCCAAACTTCAATACCTA
>JASDQU010753844.1:55897-75576 GCA_032191745.1 Picea mariana
TCCTGGAAGTTGTCTCTTCATTTGATCCTTTTTGAGATCAGGCCTACTCTTGATTTCTTCTAAGTCTACAAGGACTTCATCATCTCTTACAGGGTATACTTGGTGTTGAATACGAAGTCTAAATATGAAAAGTTGAGTCAGACTTTAGGTGAATTTTGATTCTTGTCAAGTTATCTTCATTATCCTTTGAACAATTCTACTGTGAGTTCTTGTTCTAATGTTCAGTCATCTTTGAGGCCTTCTTCTCCTTACAATCAATCTCCATATGAGATACTCTGGATCTCAAAAATAGATTCTTGTTCATCTTCTTTGGTACATGAATAAATATGGTCATGTATATAGTCTTTTTCATGTCTCATCTAATATATTTCCTTCTATAACCTTCACTATAGATTCATCAAGGTTATCACATGTGACCTAAAACAAGGTCAATAAAACAACAAGAAATAATAATACTATTTTGATAATAGTAATAAACCAATAGCACGAATAATCGTCACAGTAGCTTCTTTAGATTTATCACTTATGACCTGCCTGAAACAAAGATCAAAAGTAAGAAATACAATATGAAATGAGATCAACACTCTTCTAGTGTTATGATCAAACATTCCTCCATGGCAACCTGGAACCAACACAAGAAGTTTCTCCTAGAGGAGATTTTAGTTGTATCTGGTAAATGATTACATTAAGCATTTATCTCAATATGCTCACATGCTACCAAGTATAATGATTTTCAAATNTTCAACATGTCTTCTATACTAAGACAATATGTTATCATGACAGAAAGATGGGTTAGAGAATAAACTCTATGATCTCAACTTTAATCAATCTAATACCTTGACTTTAATTTTGACCAAAGGTTAGTATGATGGTCAAGGCTTCAACATGCAACCTAGATCAAAATAATGTCATAAAAAATAGATGCATATCGAAATAATCAAACCTAGGTTGCATTATTCCTCTGAATGTGTTGGATCTGAGATCCTTTTGGATCTATGGCAAGAGATCCCTTCTCCGGCAAATACCCTTTAAATCTTAACAATTTAAACATATGTGATTACATACCTATGATAGTATTTGCAGGTAGTGGCACCATCCGGTAGCAGTGGTAATAATTACCAACCCTTTTAAAAATTCAAGGGTGTGTAATATTCCAGATAATAAAAGTATGCAGAACATAAATAAATAGCTAGAAATGGAATATGAACAATAATATAACTAAAATAACACCACAATAATACCATAATGAAGCCAAAATAATACCAGGAGAACACTTTGATTACTGAGAGCAATGTTCACTTGCCTCTTCGAGGGGGAAACCTTTAGTTGAGCAGATCTTTGTTACAATAATATCCAAGAAAAATTTTTGCATGCCCTTGACTCCTATTTATACTAAATATGTCTATCAAAAGAGCCATCTAGAGGAAGATCCTTCTAGAAGTGGAAGATTTTATTAAGTCTTCTTACATTGGACTTATTCTTCCTTATTTATAGGCCTTATTAATGTTGACCTTTATTACATGGAAATATATTATTCTACCTGCGTGAGGGGTTAGGTCCCTAGCATGCCCTCCCCCATAAAAACAGCCTTGTCCTCAAGGCTTGAGATGGGGAAATTGTTGCAGAATGGTAGTTGGTTCCCAAGTGGCATTTTATAGAGTTGTATCTTTCCACTTGACTAACACTTCCTTGATGGTTTGTTGATGTAGACGAAACTCACACTGGTCCAAAACTTCTTGTGGTTGTAGCCAAATGGAGCCTTCTTCGTCCAACTCGGGAAGCGTGGTTTGGGTTTGGCACTTAGCTCCAATCACCTTATTTAAGTAGGAAACATGAAAAACAGGATGGAGCTTAGAATGACTGGGAAAAGATAACTAATAGGCCACCTATCCCACACACTTGAGAACTGTATAAGGACCATAAATTTTGGGTGCCATTTTCTGACAATGATCAGCCTTGAGGGAATTTTTCTTGTAAGGTTGCAGTCGAAGAAACACTTTATCCCCTTCTACAAATTGACGTTCAGAGCGACCTTGATATACTTGTTGCTTCATGTGATTCTGGGCCATGACCAAATTCTCTTTGAGGGCATGAAGAATAGCCTCTCAAACTATAAGCGTTTGATCTCCTGCCTAGACCTTCAAGACACCTGGAAAATATGAGAGAATTGTAGGTGGCTTTTGTCCACATACGACTTCAAAAGGAGTCATACAGGTAGTTGTATGGTACGAAGTGTTGTAACACCATTCAGCTAGTGGTGACCATTGAGCCCATTGATGCTTCATTTCCAATGTAAAACACCTCAAATATGTTGTCAAACATTTGTTGACAACTTCAGCTTGACCATAAGTCTGGGGATGATAATTTGTGCCGAGATGAAATTTGGTGCCTTGTAGCTTGAATAGTTCTTGCCAAAAATTGCTGGTGAAAGTTGGGTCGCGATCAGAAACAATAGAATGCGGCATGCCATGATGCTTGAAGACCTGATCCATGAAAATTTGAGCCACAGTGGATGTTGTAAATGGGTGTTGAAGAACACAGAAATGAGCATACTTGGAAAGACTATCAACTACCACCATAATGACCGGTTTATTTCCCGATTTAGGTAAGCCTACAATTAAATCCATAGAGATATCCTTCCAAATAGCAGGTGGAATTGGAAGCAATTGGAGTGTGCCCAGAGATTTGATTGTTTCACCCTTGTTGCATTGACACACATCACATTCGGCCACAAAATTATGAACGTCCTATTTCATACCATCCTAGAAAAAAGAACATTTGACCCGGTCATAGGTTTCGGTAAACTCGGAGTGCCCATTTGTGGGTGTAGCATGAAGCTCAGAAAGTACCGTGGATTTAAGTTTTGACTGTTTACTTAAATACAAACTACCTTTGTATCGAAGCTCCTCATTAAGCCAAGAGTACCCTGGGGAAACTGAAGAATTGGACTGCAATTGTTGTATCATATGCGAACTTTTGGGATCATGTAGCCATTCTTGGTGAACAACTTGGATCCAATCTAGTACAATGAAGGAGAGAGAAAAAAGGGACCCTTCATCTTCATATTTTTGGGAAATTGCATCAGCAACCACGTTGTCTTTGCCTTTCTTGTAAATGATCTCATAATCATATCCAAAGAGCTTAGTCACCCATTTGTGTTGCTCGAGGGAGGAAAAGCGTTGTTCTAGAAAATATTTAAGGATTTGATGATCTGTCTTAATTTGGAAGCGTTTCCCCAATAGATAAGGGCACCAAAGATCCACAGCATGCATAATAGTCAACATTTCCTTTTCGTAGATTGATTTGCCCAAATTTCTCTCAGAAAGTTGTTTGTTGGTAAAGGCCAAAGGTTGACCCTCTTGCATAATGACAACGCCAATTCGTTTCCCGGAAGCATCACATTCCAGGACAAAGGTCTTTGTGAAATCAGGAAGGGTCAGGACTGGAGTGGTGCACATCCCCATCTTCAATGTTTGAAAAGCATCAGCAGTTGTTGGATTCCAAGTGTAAGAATTATTTTTAAAGAGTGCAGTGAGAGGTGTCGCAATATTTCCATAATTCTTAAAAAACTTGCTATAATAACCTGTTAAACCCATAAATCCGCGCAAGCTTTTGAGAGTCTTTGGGTGAGGCCAATATTGCATAGATTCAATCTTTTTAGGATTCACCCTGACGTCGACCTTGCCCACAAGATGACCCAAGTACTCGACTTCCGAGGCACCAAAATCACATTTAGATTGTTTAAGGAAAAGTTGGTGCTAAGAGAGTAGATGGAGAAATCGATCCACATGAGCAAGATGGTATGTCCAGGTTTTTCTATATATGAGGATATCATCAAAGAAAACTAACACAAAATGACAGAGAAAAGGACGGAAGACATGATTCATGAGGCTCTGGAAAGTGGAGGGAGCATTACACAATCCAAAGGGCATGAAAAAAAACTCATAGTGTCCCTCATGAGTTCTAAAGGCAGTATTAGGAATGTATGCCTCTTTCATACGGATATGGTGGTAGCCCAAACGAAGATCAAGTTTAGTAAATAATTGGGCCCCACTCAATTCATCCAAGAGGTCATCAATGACAGGAATGGGAAATTTGTCTTTAATGGTGAGTTTGTTCAAGGCGCGGAAGTCATGACACATGCGCCAAGAACATTGTTTCTTAAGGACCATGACCACAGGAGAAGAGTAGGGTCTCGTACTAGGATGGATAACACCTGCGTTGAGCAGTTCTTGAACCATTTTCTCAATTTCTTTTTTTTGGAAAAGGGGTGACAATAGGGACGGATATTGGGAGGAAGGCTTCCTGAGACAAGGGGAATGGAATTATCATGAACACCATGGGAAGGAGGGAGTCCCTAGGGAGTGGAAAAAACCACTTTATGTTTAGAGAGGATGGATTGGAGGTCATGCGGCACAAAGGGTGTCTCAATGGCTTGTATGGAATGGAGTTGGGAAATAATGCCAGAATGACCTTTTTTGAGTAGCTTTTCCATGCGATGGGAACTAATGATCTCCAGGGAACCAGAGGTGATACCTTGGAACTTATATTGTTGGCCCTCCTGGTTGAATTGCATGGTTAATTTCTTAAAATCCATGAGAATGGAACCCAAATTCCTTAGCAATTTTTCACCCAACACAATGTCACAACCACCCATGTCGATAGCAAACATATGAGATTTCAGATGGTATTCACCAATTTGGAGATGCACATTTTCACAATTCCCTCCACATTTCATGGACCCACCATTGGAAATGATGATTTGGAAATTATTGACTGCATGGATATAGAAATAAGTTTCTTGGGAAATGCGGTGATAAATAAAATTATGGGTGCTTCCACTATCAATAAGAATGATAACCTTCCTATGATTTATGTAACCAATTAGCTTGAGGGTTTGGGGTGCAGAGAAGCCAGTGAGAGCATTTAGGGAAATGATCAGTTCTACTTCGGGAGGGTTTGAGGGAGGGGTTATGTCAGTGGGTTCAGGTGACACAGACATAAGGGGATCCTCAACATCCTCTTCTGAAACATCCTTCGAGATGGCCATAAAAAGATTTTGTTCCTTACACTTGTGTCCCGGAAAATATTTGTCATCACAATTATAACAAAGGCCTTTGAGTTGGTGTTCATCCATTTTGACCTTGGTCAATTTCTGGATATTTAGTGGAGTATAAGGACGAGTGGGAGTTATTGGTTTAGTGCGAGGAATAAAGGAGGGTTTGCGGTTTTGAGGAGACAACCTGTTGTGCTTCCTTAGTTCTTTTAGTAGCATCCACCCAACTCTAAGGCTGAGCCATGAGGGCATGAGAATGAATCTCATCCTTGAGGCCACTGACAAAACATTCTCAGAAAAAAGCATCAAAAATTCCCTTTGTATGAAAATCCAGTCTCTCAAAAGCAGCTATAAAGTCTTCCATTGTGCCAGATTGTTTCAACTTTGTCAAATGGACTAAATGGTTGGTGTCAATTTCAAAGAATTCATAAATCTTTGCCACAAAGTGTGTTCAAGCTACATACCCTTAGCGGGATTTTTTTATCCATTGCCAACATTCTTGATCTAGATAGAGAACACCATACTGGTGTTTTCCCAACTCATCCATAATTCCATACAAAGAGAAATAATGTTCCATTTGAATTACCCAACCAGTGGGATCTGATCCATCAAATTTGGTCACATCCACACACGAAAAGCATAGGTCACGCTGAAAGTGATGGGGATGAAAATTCTAGGAACGAGTGGAAATTTCACCTTTGGTATGCAAAGGTGGGTCAAATAAGGGAAGATCTGTAGGGATATGCATCTTGGCACGGATCGTCGTAGAAACATATTCAATTTGGGTAGTAATGTCTTGTTTGATGTCTTGTTGGAGTTCCACGATTGAGGCAGCGACTGAAGCAGCGATGGAGGAATGCATTTTTTTATTGATGGAGACAATATTGGCACTGGTTTGTCTAACTTCTTGTTGGGTTTCTATGAAATTAGGGTGCAAGGTATTGAAGCAGTCTTCCAAGTCTTAGCTATGGGTATGGGCCATGATGACGAGGGAACACGAAAAGGGGCAGGTGGGACCACACAAAAAATGAGTTATGGGTGAAGTGTATCACAATGATTAGGGTGATGAGTTGAATCCAATGGGGTAAATCCCAAATAAGGGTGTTGGAAGGGAGTTGGGTCCACACAAAACAAATTTGCTGAAAAATGATAGGTATGACTGCGATAAGGGCGAAGAGATAAATCCAATACAATAGGTATCAAATAATGGTGCCAACAGGATCCAGAATTTGTTTTTTACTCCTACGGAGTTATACTCCAATCTGAAGAATACTGCAGTGACGAAATGTCCAAATGCTTAATAGGAAGAAATGTGTAGTAATTTCGCAACTCGAATGCAGAAGACACAGTTGCGCCACAAGAGATCTTGTTTGTTCTGGTTTTTTTTCGTCCAAAGGGTTAGGTATTCAAGGGTTCTACAGACAAGCGTTTTCCTTGTGTTATATCTCTTTGATATATGTGCGGGGTCCAACAATAGTACCCAGCCCAATATCTCAGGGCATCAACTAAGGAGGCTAGACCATTCCCTTAGCCATACTACCCGACTACCGAGGTACTATATAATATCTTCCCAAGTGTTTTTCTCAATGGAACTATAGCATTCAAGCGACCGATCGATTTATCTATGGAAGGATTTAGGAGATCTAGGTCGATTAGTATACAGGTGTTTTTTGATGCGCTACCAGTCGAAGGGGTACCAATAGGGGTTACAAGGGTGGATAATAGATGTGCGCCTAAGAACCGCTTGTATTTCATCCATGTATTAATCCCCTACCATGCGTTTATGCGCGTAATGATAGATCTTTGTAACTTAAAGGCACTGGAATATGTCTCTACCCTAAAAAAAAAAATTAACCCATAATTTTCTGTCGAGGAAGGTGCTTTGATACCACTTGTAATATTCCAGATAATAAAAGTATGCAGAACATAAATAAATATCTAGAAATGGAATATGAACAACAATATAACTATAATAACACCACAATAATACCAAAATGAAGCTAGAATAATACTAGAAAGAACACTTTGATTACTGATAGCAATGTTCACTTGCCTCTTCGAGGGGGCAACCTCCAGTTGAGCAGAGATTTGTTACAATAATATCCAAGATAAAAATTATCATACCCTCGACTCCTATTTATACTAAATATGTCTATCAAAAGAACCATCTAGAGAAAGATCCTTCTAGAAGTGAAAGCTTCTATTAGGTCTTCTTACATTGGACTTATTCTTCCTTATTGCTAGGCCTTACTAATGTTGACCTTTATTACATGGAAATATATTATTATACCTACATGAGGGGTTAGGTCCCTAACAAGGTGACTGCAACTGAAACTTCAATTGATACTGCAACTGGTTCTGAAACTGCAACTGCAACTTAGGGTTTTATGAGAAAACCCTAATTTTTCAAACTTCAAATTTTGAAATTCTGATCCAGGGACTAGATGCGCTTGGCTGAGGTGAGTTGTTGAAGCTGTCAGATTTCAAATTTTTCAATTTTTTCCCCATGAAACTTGACATGCGTAAATTTGGACTGGTACTTCTTGTACTAGTTCTGGTTTCTTGGTTTTTCTGGTTTTCTAGTTTTCTGGTACCAATCAAAACTAGGGTTTGACTTTCTGCAGGCTCTATCCAATGAAAAGGTGTTCTCAAACTGCCAAAAGATTCACTAGGGTAGGGCACACTTTTCTAGATGTTTTTTAGGAAAAAATTCCTCTCCAACAAAAGACCTAATTTTCTTGTACAGAAGCAATGATGTTTTTTCTTATCCAGTGAAAGGTGCTCTCTTTATCTTAGCTCTGATACCATGTTAAGTTTTGACCTATTATTATGTTTCTTTTCAATTTACTAGATAACCATAGCATAGGTAGGATCACTGAGAGAAACAAAATCACAAGATACACAACATTTATCATGGGAAACCCTCATGGGGGAGAAAACCCAAGAAAAGTTTCTTAATATAGATAGCCAATACAATAAACCAAAACACTAGAGAATATCCAACACTGAGAAATGTGCCTCTCTCTACCTTCTTCTCTAAACTGTGCACTTTATGAGTGAATGAGTGAGTGAACAAATGAGGCGCTAGCCTCCTTTATTTATACTAGTTGGCAAGTGTTGAAAAGGTGTCTCTTCACTGGGCAGGGCCGACTTCTCTTTTTAGTGGTTAAAACCACTTTAATTGGGCCTGGGGATGGCTTCTTAATTTTCATAATATAATTAGGGTTTGATCAATCCACAAAAATGGATTTGGTCATTTACAATGCCCCACATGATCAATCCACAAAAGGGGATTGATCTAATTATTAATGACTCAATAATAAATAGAATACTCTTTGCAGCTAAAATATCTCAACACACCCACCCACCAAATCAAACTGAATTGGTTGAGCTACTCTCTTTCTCAACAAACTTCCTCTCTTCGAGCATGTGAAACCTTCAAGCAATAAAACTCCTTTCACACAATCGCCCTCGACACAGATATCAAAATTTGTCTCTCCATAAGTTTCCTTAGCTAGGTTTCCATGTCCATGTGCCCTCTTGTGAGGGAGTCAAGCCTAGTCTTGCTATGATACCACATGAAAGGAAAATAACAAATGCAAGAAAAGTAAAAAAAAATAACCAAGAATGTAGAAACAATAAGATTTTATCCTATAAAAACAAAACTAGAAAAACCAGCTAATAGATCTATTAGTTTTGTTCTTCAAAAATCGAGTCAATCTCTTGGCCTCTTCCAAGTAAGCCTTCAACACTCACATCTTGGAACTTTAAAATGGAGTATAACCAGTCTTTAAAAGGATTTTATAACATGTAATCCATGCGCTCTAAAACCATGGGCTACCAAAATCATGTGTCTGAAACCACCATTGTTGACCTAACAACTTTGACTCTTTCAGCGAGTCAAGTTTAACCTAACATTATTATGAATGTCTACCTCTTTCATCCTTATTTGGTGGTAGCCTGAGCGGGAATTGAATTTTGTGAAAAACTAGTCTCCATGGAGTTCATCCAAGAGGTCATCAATAACCAGAGTAGGAAATTTGTCATTGATTGTCAACTTATCAAGAGCTCGGAAATTAAGACACATGCACCAAGTAACTTCCTTATTTAATACCATAGCCATCGGTGATGAATAAGGTCTAGTGATACGACATATAACTCCTGCTTCCAACAATTCCTGAATGATTTTATAGGGTGAAATCATGAAGGTGGGTTACACTTTTGCTTGTTTTATGAGAAAAAAAACTGTATTTTCACAAGTTATTCAACTTCCGACATATAAAAGTATTTTTTTATTTATAATTTCACTTTACAGTAAAAACAAAACTTGTGAATGCAAGGGCAACGATGAGGGTTTTTAGCTCTGCAACTAGGGTTTAGAATTTTACAGCCGCTGCCATGAACTACGCCTCCACGACGACAGCCCTGCGGGGGCTCATGGTTCATAGGGAAGGGGCGCCAATGGGTGTATCCTACAGCCATGCCATGGAAAACAGGAACCTCGAAGCAGGAGGGAAACGACCGACCTTTGAGCCGCCTCAAGACATTCGCTCACATCTCCTCGCAGATGGGACTTTCAAAGACCGGGAGTTGGAGATTGACCCGGTAAGGGAGACCGGCCCAGCAAAAGCATCAGTACCTTGGATGCCAGGCAAATGCATTCCACAGGCAGCACAGGCTCCAAAATACATCATAAGATCACCTCGCATAGAAGAGCAGAAACAGTATATGCGAGACTATGCCCTGGTGGGGAAATTTCTAGGGATCTGGCCCTCTGAACGTGATCTAATCAAGTGGATTCAGCATTGGTGGAAACCAAAAGGCCATTACAACCTGCAACTGGGGTCCAAGGGGTTTTTCACAATAATCCTCCACAATCTTGAGGACCGCAATAGTATCTTCGATGGGGGCCCATATTTTTACAACTCGGCTGGACTCTTTCTGAGGTTCTGGACAGAGAAGTTCAGCCCGGAGAAGGAGGACTTTGCCCATGCACTTGTGTGGATTAGACTGTACTCCCTTCCCCAGAAATTCTGGCTAGAAGAGGTCTTGGCCGGCATTGGCAACACCATTGGCATCTATGTCAAATCTTATGAAGCCACCATGCAGCGGCGCTACACCTCATACGCACGAATCTGTGTGTATCTGAACATAGCAAAGCCGCTCCTAGGATCCATCACATTGGAGTATCATGACAAGGATTGGTCGCAGACCATTGATTATGAACACATCCCGTTTCGATGCAAGAAATGTCACGAACATGGTCATCTCTTTCGAGAATTCCCTCTCAATTTGGTACACAAAGAAGGGAACCCAGAGAGCAGAAAAGACAAGGAAGGCTTCATGCAACAACCAGGGAAGAGATGGCAGGGAGGTAGAAAGAAACCGACCCAGGTAAGTAAATATCCATCAACCAGCAATAGGTTTGCAATTTTGCATGATCAACCCGAGAACCCCACAACCTCAGTGAACTCGAATGTACCACCCCTGGACAAGGATCCCCAGTCAGTCAGCCAAAATACCGAATGGACCCCTCAGAATAAGGAATCAAATATCCCTCCCCTAGACCCACCCCGGGCTTCATAAGACTTGCAAGATATAGAAGATGAGGATGAGGAAATGTAGATGGAGGAGCAAGATCTAGCAGGGGTAGATCTGGAACATTTGGAGCATGCCTATAGGCAGCAAAAGCTTTACACTATACCCAGAGACCAACTGCAAAAGGTGCACAAAGTTTTTCTCAACTCTTCAGTTGGATCCTCAGCATGTGCTAGCAAGGCCTTGGGAATACAGGGTAACCAGGAAAAGAACCCAAATAAAACCAAGAAAGATGAAAAGAAAAGGGGGAGAAAATCCACAAACAAGATAATACAGGAAATAGGAAATTTCATGGTAAACTCAGGGCAGGTCCATCTAATCTCGGACAGCTTCCCTCCTCTTTCTGTGCCTCTGTCCTCATGAAGATCATATCATGGAATATTAGAGGTCTCAACAAACGTAGCAAAAAAAAAATGCTNGCTACTTCCCTACTTTTGGAGGCAGGGAAGAGCGGCCTTGATCGACGCCATAGGAACGGCTGGAGGACTAAAAATCCTCTGGAACACCCAAGCTGTGTTGTTGGAGAAATTCTTCACCACCAAATGGTACATCATAGCGGAGTATAGGATTATCGGCTCAAACAAGCCCGGACATCTGACCAATGTCTACGACCCAACCACTTTGCGGGACAAGCAAGCCTTCCTCAAAAGCCTAAGTTATTTAGCCAGCCTCACATAGAACAACAGATGGATTGTTGGGGGGGATTTCAACATTGTCCGCAGTTTGGAGGAAAAAAAAGGTGGCTCGAGGAGGCTGGATCAAGAATCTAGAGATTTCAATGACCTAATAGACGACCTTCATCTCATCGACCTAGAGGCTGGAAACGGAATTTACACCTGGACAAACAGAAGGACGGGAACACATCAAATAGCTTGCAGACTTGATCGATTCCTCACCTCAGAATCTATTATGATGAAGGGAACAACAATGGAATCTACCATCATGAACCTCTCTGGATCAAATCACTGGCCCATACAATTATGGTTGGATGTCCCAGCTACAACTAGCAAAAAACCCTTCAGATTTGAACAGTTTTGGCTAGAACACCCGGACTTCCAAGCAAACATCCACAACTGGTGGAGGGAGGCAGCTATTCCTCAAGGATCCAAGATGTATAAGTTCCAGCAAAGGTTAAAAAACCTCAAACAAACTCTTAAACAATGGAACATGCATACCTTTGGCAACATTTTTGAATCCCAGAAAATGTTGTTAGCACAAATCGAAGAAATTCAGCAACAGATCAGAGACCAAGGGTTGACAGAGGAACTAAAATCCCATGAAAGGGATGTAACTCAACAGTTGGAAGCGAGGAACAAACAGGAAGAAATCTTATGGAAACAGAAGTCGCGGGTTCAGTGGCTCAAAGAGGGAGAACGCAATACCAAATTCTTTCACAGAACTGTCATCCAAAGGCAACATTCTAATAAGATCACACATCTTATCTTGGACGAAGGGGAAACCATCCACTCCCATGATGATATGGAAACGACCCTGCTTGATTATTTTCAAGGCCTCCTCACGGAGCCCATCCAAGATCGACAGGAGGCTATCAATAAGGTCACGCGGCATGTGCCCTCCCTCGTCACCCAAGAACAAAATGCGGCCCTCCTTCGGCCCTTCACCATTGAGGAAGTAGACCAGGAACTTCTGGAAACCCCGAAGTGCAAAGCTTCTGGGCCCGATGGCTTCACCAGTGACTTCTTCCACCACTACTGGCCGATGATAAGGACCGAGGTCTGGGAAATTCTGGAAGACTCTCAAGCCACGGGACAGGTCCTCCAAACTCTTAATGCCACTTTCCTAACCCTGGTTCCCAAAGAAGGGCAACCTTATCGGCCCAAGCAGTACAGGCCCATAGCTCTTTGCAACGTCATCTACAAACTCCTCACCAAGGTGATATCTCGAAGACTCAAGACCATCCTACCAACAATCATCTCCCCTGAGCAATCCGGATATGTCGAAGGAAGGCAAATATTGGATAGTGTTATCCTGGCCCATGAGGTAATTCACTCCTTGCAGAAGACCAAAACCCCTGGTATGCTCCTCAAGTTAGACCTCTCCAAAGCTTTTGATAAGATAAGCTGGGAATATATGTAGGCAATGCTTCTGGCTTTTGGTTTTGATTCAGACTGGGTAAAGTGGATTATGAATCTTACCTCCACAGCTTTCTTCTCCATTCTCATCAATGGAGTTCCCTCACAACCTTTCTCTCTTTCTAGAGGGATTAGACAGGGCGATCCCCTCTCCCCTTTCCTCTTCATCATCCTGGCCGAAGGCCTCAGCCGCTCCATTCATGCAGCCCTAGGTAATAACCTTCTGACTGGCTTACCCTTGCACGACATTTCTCCCCCTATCTTGCATAGCCAATTTGTGGATGACACCCTTCTAATGGGCAGCCCCACTGTCTGTGAAGCTAACTCCATCTAGGAGATCCTCCAGAACTTCTCTGACGCCTCCGGCCTAGATTGCAACAAGGATAAGTCTCAAATATTCTTCTTCAACACCCCCCCACCAATACAGCGCCACATCTCGGATATCCTAGGTTTCAACAGAAGCTCCCTTCCGTCCAAATACTTAGGCATCCCCTTGATCAATAATTCCCTATGCAATTCTTCTTGGGAGCCCCTCCTTTCCTCTTTCTCTAAACGGCTTTCCTTTTGGACTTATAGAGCTTTGAACTTTCCCAACCATCTAATTCTCCTTCAAGCCGTTCTTCAGGCCCTACCGATCTATTCTTTCTCAGCTCTGGCTGCCCCGAAATTCGTCATCACGACCATCAAAAACCTACAGAGAAACTTCATTTGGCAAGGCCTCAACAAAGATAAGAAAATGGCACTAGTCAGCTGGGACAAACTTTGTCATCCCCAAAAACAAGGAGGACTGAGACTAAAGGACCCCTATATAATGAATAAGGTCCTTAGTGCCAAAATTTGGTGGCGCCGGCTAAAGAACCCAAAGGACCTCTGGGCCAGGCTCTGGAGGTAGAAATATGCCCCAAATGTGGCTGAGAAAACCTAATCTGGTGGAATGGGGACAACCTGGGCTCCTTAATCTGGACAGCAGCCAAGCAGAACAGACAATTGGTGACTCAGCACGCTTTTTGGGAGATTGGTAAAGGGGAAACGACTCTTTTATGGCAAGACTCCTAGCAGTAGTGGCCAGCCCTGAAAGATGAAGAATGGGCTGGCGACATCTGCACCCTAGCCATGCGGGCAGGCCTGACAAGGGTGGTGGACTACTGGCAGGACAATCCCACGGAGAACACTTGGAGATGTTGGCACTTAGATAGGGAACGCCTGAATATGGAGGCGCATTTAGAGCTGACGCCTTTGCAAGAAGAGATGGCTAAACGGAAAATACCTAAAATAGCAGGAGAAGATATGCTTCAATGGGGATACAAGCCACAGGGCACCTTCAGTACAAGGGAAGCATACCAACTTACAACTCAATCAAACCTCCTCCCGGCTCCGAAGATCTGGAACAAAATCTGGAGTCTTAAACATTGGCCTAAAATCACTATTTTCCTCTGGCTGGTCTCCCACTCCAGCATTCTCACTTGGGAAAACCTCACGAAAAGAGGATTTGTGGGCCCTTCTATTTGCATACTGTGCGGAGAAGCAAAGGAAACTATGAACCATCTCCTCAATTCTTTCCCTTACACAGCTCAAATCTGGGATCAAGCAGCGATCATCATGCGCACCTCAGACTGCCTCAGGGATAGCATCCTTGAAACTATAATGGAATGGAGAGACAAGGATTTTCACTCTCCTTACCTTAATCGCATTTGGCAACTCCTCCTTGGTTTTGTTCTCTGGCAAGTGTGGAAAGAAAGGAACAGGAGAATTTTCATAAGCACCTCTATCCCGTGGCAACAGTGTTGGAGATACTGCCATCGCAATATCATGGAGACTCTCCACCTGTGAAACTGGTCCAGCGCGGACTTAACTTGTCCACCCTCTGAACTCCTCGTCCTCTGGTCTTGGTTACAACCTCCCTCCCTTCAGACTCTCCCCTCCTCTCCTCTCACCAACCCCTCTAGCAGTCCGTCCTCTTGGTCTCCCCCTCCGGAAGATTTCATCAAGCTCAATTTTGATGGAGCGTCCAAGGGTAACCCAGGGGCGGTGGGCTATGGAGTAGTCTTCCGCGACCATCATGGGCACATACTTGTCATAGGAGCCGGCTCCATCGGGCACTCGATGAATAACACAATAGAACTCTGGGGACTTGTCAAAGGTTTGCAATTGGCCACAAAAAACAACTTTTCCAAGATAATTGTTGAAGGGGACTCACAAATCATCATTGGCCTACTGTGCAGGATCATAAATGGGGCCAATCCAGATAGAATCTTGACAAGCTGGAGACTTTCACATGGCCTGAAAATCATAGCAGATCTAGTGCAACCAAATCAGGCTATAATTCCATCTCACATAAGGAGGAAAGCGAATCAAGTCGCGGATGAATTGGCCAATCTGGGCACCAACTGGAGCAGTCCAGAACTCCACTGCGACTCAGCCCGAGATCATGATCATCCTATTCTCCAGCAGTGCATCCACAAAGCGGAATTGGTGGATGTTCCCCCGGATGGGGTGTTAGTGCGGGGCATGTGGCGGAGGGAGAGGGAGGGCATCAGCCACCATGGCACTGAACCACGTGACGGGCTCGTGCCACAGCCCGTCACCCTCCCATCAGTTTAAATGCTCTTTAAGTGGATTAACGGATGCATTTATGCATCCTTGTTGCATCGTTTGCGAGGCTTTTATCCGTGTCGTCGTATGGATTTTGCAGTTATGGTTTTGTCTCACCCCCGTCTACAGGTTGAAGTTCATTCTCCTGTGCAGCCATGGCAGCCAGGGCTCACTCATCATAGCACTTGTCTGCTCGAGACCACCCCTGCTAGCCACCAGGTCACCCACCTCGCAGTTGTGTTGATGTTCTTGCGGGCTGACAGCCACCTCCTCTCTATGTCATGTCCCAGGGGAAGGCCACGGAGGGGCTCTCCCTGGAAGCCTCACCGGCCCTCGGTTTCTCCCCCCGACTCACCCTCTGTAGACTCCTCCCCCCCACCACAGTCAGCGCATCCTCTGGTTCCCCCTCCTGGACCGCTGAAATTGCATTTGGGGTGCTTAGCTTTACTACCAAGATTGGCGAGTTCATTCTTGCACCCCACGATGGCTTTCAGTGACCCCAAGCTGTCCCCTGACCCTCCGAAGAGCTCGATCAATGAGATTCCTCCGCGTAGTAGGCATGAGGGTGTTGACTCTTACACCAACGATCAGTTTAAAACCAGCCTAGAAATTCTCTATGGCCTAGTTTTTGAGCTACGTCAAGGGGTGGCGGATCTCCAGTTCTGTCTGCAGGTAATCGATGAGTGGGTGGAGGCCTTCCTTTAGACACTGGCCTCCATGCAAGCAGCTTTCTCCTCGAGCACGACCGAAGAGACCCCATCGATGGACCCCAGGGCTACTCCAGGTGGGGGGCACGATGAGACACATTGCTCTTTAGAGAAGGAACGCGTGCAGTGCATACAGGGACGCAGCGCAGCAGAAAAGGACTCAGCATTTATCCCCCAATCTCGCATAGCCAATTTTTGGATGACACCCTTCTAATGGGAAGCCCCACTGTCCGTGAAGCTAACTCCATCCAGGAGATCCTCCAGACCTTCTCTGACACCTCCGGCCTAGATTGCAACAAGGATAAGTCTCAAATCTTCTTCTTCAACACGCCCCCACTGATACAGCACCACATCTCGGATATCCTGGGTTTCAACAGAAGCTCCCTTCCGTCCAAATACTTAGGCATCCCCTTGATCGATAATTCCCTACGCAATTCTTCTTGGGAGCCCCTCCTTTCCTCTTTCTCTAAACGGCTTTCCTCATGGACTTATAGAGCTTTGAACCTTCCCAACTGTCTCATTCTCCCCCAAGCCATTCTTCAGGCCCTACCAATCTATTCTTTCTCATCTTTGGCTGCCCGAAATTCGTCATCACGGCCATCAAAAACCTACAGAGAAACTTCATTTGGCAAGGCCTCAAAAAAGGTAAGAAAATGGCACTAGTCAGCTGGGACAAACTCTGTCAACCCAAAAAACAAGGAGGACTGGGACTAAAGGACCCCTATATAATGAATAAGGTCCTTAGTGCCAAAATTTGGTGGCGTTGGCTAAAGAACCCAAAGGACCTCTGGGCCAGGCTCTGGAGGCAGAAATATGCCCCAAATGTGGCTGAGAAAAACCTAATCCGGTGGAATGGGGACAACCCGGGTTCCTTAATCTGGATAGCAGCCAGGCAGAACAGACAATTGGTGACTCAACACACTTTTTGGCAGATTGGTAATGAGGAAACGACTCTTTTATGGCAAGACTCCTGGCAGTAGTGGCCAGCTCTGAAAGATGAAGAATGGGTCGACGACATTTGCGCCCTAGCCACGCGAGCAGGCCTGACAAGGGTGGTGGACTACTGGCAGGACAATCCCATGGAGAACACCTGGAGATGCTGGCACTTAGATAGGGAATGCCTGAATCTGGAGGCGCATTTAGAGCTGACGCCTTTGCAAGAAGAGCTGGATAAATGGAAAATACCTAAAATAGCAGGAGAAGATATGCTTTGATGGGGATACAAGCCACAGGGCACCTTCAATACAAGGGAAGTGTACCAACTTACAAATCAATCAAACCTCCTCTTGGCTCCGAAGATCTGGAACAAAATCTGGAGTCTTAAACATTGGCCTAAAATCACTATTTTCCTCTGGCTGGTCTCCCACTCTAGCATTCTCACTTGGGACAACCTCACAAAAAGAGGATTTTTGGGCCCTTCTCTTTGCATACTGTGCGGAGAAGAAGAGGAAACTATGAACCATCTCCTCAATTCTTTCCCTTACATAGCTCAAATCTGGGATCAAGCGATGATCATCATGCGCACCTCAGACCACCTCAGGGATAGCATCCTCGAAACTATAATGGAATGGAGAGACAAGGATTTTCACTCTCCTTACCTCAATCGCATTTGGCAACTCCTCCTTGGTTTTGTTCTCTGGCAAGTGTGGAAAGAAAGGAACAGGAGAATCTTCAGAAGCACCTCTATCCCATGGAAACAGTGTTGGAGATACTGCCATCGCAATATCATGGAGACTCTCCACCTGCGAAACTGGTCCAGCATTGACTTAACTTGTCCACCCTGTGAACTCCCCGTCCTCCGATATTCGTTACAACCTCCCTCCCTTCAGACTCTCCCCTCCCCTCCTGTCACCAACCCCTCTAGCAGTCCGTCCTCTTGGTCTCCCCCTCCGAAAGATTTCATCAAGCTCAATTTTGATGGAGCGTCCAAGGGTAACCCAGGGGCAGCCAGCTATGGAGTAGTCTTCCGCGACCATCATGGGCACATACTCGTCATAGGAGCTGGCTCCATCGGGCACTCGACGAATAACACAGCAGAACTCTGGGGACTTGTCAAAGGTTTGCAATTGGCCACAAAAAACAACTTTGCCAAGATAATTGTCGAAGGGGACTCACAAATCATCATTGGCCTACTGCGCAGAATCATAAATGGGGCCAATCCATATAGAATCTCGCCAAGCTGGAGACTTTCACATGGCCTGAAAATCATAGCAGATCTAGTGCAACCAAATCAGACTATAATTCCAGCTCACGTAAGGAGGAAAGTGAATCAAGTCACGGACGAATTGGCCAATCTGGGCACCAACTAGAGCGGTCCAGAACTCCACTGCAACTCATCCCGAGATCATGATCATCCTATTCTCCAGCAGTGCATCCGCAAAGCGGAATTGGTGGATGTTCCCCCGGATGGGGTGTTAGTGCGGGGCATGTGGTGGAGGGAGAGGGAGGGCATCAGCCACCATGGCACTGAGCCACGTGACAGGCTCATGCCACAGCCCGTCACCCTCCCATCAGTTTAAATGCTCTTTAAGTGGATTAACGGATGCATTTATGCATCCTTGCTGCGTTGTTTGCGAGGCTTTTATCCGCATCGTCGTATGGATTTTGCAGTTATGGTTTTGTCCCGCCCCCATCTGCAGGTTGAAGTTCATTCCCCTGTGCAGCCATGGCGGCCAGGGCTCACTCATCATAGCACTCGTCAGCTCGAGACCACCCCTGCTGGCCACCAGGTCACCCACCTCGCAGTTGTGTTGATGTTCTTGCAGGCTGACAGCCACCTCCTCTCTATGTCGCGTCCCAGGGGAAGGTCACGGAGGGGCTCTCCCTGGAATCCTCGTTGGCCCTCAGTTTCTCCCCCTGACTCACCCTCTGTAGACTCCTATCCCCCACCATAGTAAGCGCATCCTCTAGTTCCCCCTCCTGGACCGCCGAATTTGCATTTGGGGTGCTTAGCTTTACTACCAATACTGGCAAGTTCATTCTTGTGCCCCATGATGGCTTTCATTGACCCCAAGCCGTCCCCTAACCCTCCGAAGAGCTCGAGCGATGAGCTTCCTCCGCGCAGTAGGCATGAGGGTGCTGACTCTTACACCAGCGAGCAGTTTAAAACCGGCCTAGAAATTCTCTATGGCCTAGTTTTTGAGCTACGTCAAAGGGTGGCGGATCTCTAGTTCCGTCTGTAGGCAACCGATGAGCGGGTGGAGGCATTCCTTCAAACGCTGGCCTCCATGCAGGCAGCTTTCTCCTCGAGCGTGACCGAAGAGACCCCATCGATGGACCCCATGGCTGCTTCAGGTGGGGGGCACGACGAGCCAGATTGCTATTCAGAGAAGGAACGTGTGCAGTGCATACAGGGACGCAGCGCAGCAGAAAAGGACTCGGCATGGATCTGGGAGCATAGGGAGACTGCCAAGGCTGATGGAACCACAGACGAAATGCAGGTTGAGCGACAATGGGCAGATGAGGTGACCTACATCGAGTAGGAGCCCTGGACAGCGGACCTCCAAGCTGCGTGGCTGGGATCTCCACCAGGTGTTTGAGTCTGTAGTGTTGTATTATGTCTTTTCAGTTGCTGAACAAACTAGTTGATGATCAGTAGTTTATGCACAGTTTCTTTTGATGAACAGTCTTTTA
>JASDQU010753845.1:0-12248 GCA_032191745.1 Picea mariana
TGTGAATTCATAATGTCTATAGCTTGTTTGGAAAACAATCTTCATGTTTCCTTCTTATTTAATTCTTATTAGATGATAACGTGATTGGATACCAACCTCAGAGAATATATTCTTCAATTGATCAAAGAGGTCATTGATCCTTGGCCTAGGAACTTATTCTTTATAGTTACTTTGTTCAACTTCTTGAAGTTCATGCAATGTCTCAAGGTTCCATCCTTCTTCTTCACAAATAATATTTGGGCACCCCAAGGTGACACACTTGGGTGTATAAACCCCTTCTTCAGAAGATCTTCAAGTTGCATGTGAAACTCCTTTACTTATGGTGTACTCATCATGTAAGGTGTCTTGGACACTAGAGCTTCTGAAGGCATCATATTGATGGAGAAATCAATGTCTCTTTTAGGTGGTAATCCTAGTATTTCCTTAAATACATTCTCAAATTATTTTAGGACTGAATAATCTTCAATATTTGACACCTTATCTTTAGGTGTCTCTTCCATATGAGTTGTAAATATTTGACACCCTTTCCTGTAACTGTTCTTCAGTTGCAATGCCAAGATTTCTCAAACAGTTATTTCCTTGGAGATTCCATTTATTGTTATTAGGTTCCCTTCCCCATCCCAGCATGTAAATTCCTTTTTATGACAGTCTAGGATAGCTTGTTGTTGGTCCAAGCAATCCATCCCAATTAGACAATAATAGGAACCTAAAGGAAAGATGTTCAAGTTTTCCCTAGTGCTCAGTCTATTCATGTCTACTAGACATGACTTAACCATATCATTAAATTATCTTTTGTCTCTAGAATCCAACTGCAACAACCAATATTGTTCATGCTTTCTTCTTGTAAAATGCAATCTTTCCACCATCTCAAGATCTGCATAAATATGACTAGCTCCCGAATCAATTAAAATAACATTTTTTTGGTTCTTGAGCTTACCTTCCACTTCAATCATATGTGACAGAAAATTTGCTTGCTTTTTGTTTAGGTCTGCATAGATCCTAGGTACACCTCTTCCCATGTCCTCCATTGTTTCAACTTGCTAAACATTGTGAACAATCATCTCTTTCTCTCCTTTGTGAGGACACTCTCTAAACATATGATCTCCTTTATAGCCCTAACATTAAATAGGTAGTTTCCTTGGCCTTTGTCCACCTGTCTCAATCGTTCTATCTCCTCATGTGTATTGGGACACATTTCCTTACTTAATTTGAAATGGCTAGCCAAAGGTGTACTAACTAGTTTTTCATTCTGCATTCTAAACTTCTCCAACACCTTCTCTGTGTACTAACCCTGAGAGAATGTCAATTTGCAATTTTTTCTGTCTCTTGTGATTCTCATGCCAAGGATTTTCTTTGTAGCACCCAAATCCTTTACTGCAAATGAATTGGATAATTTCTTCTTGAGAATATTTATATCCTCCATATTAGACCCTGCAACAAGCACGTCATCTACATACAATAGCAAGATAATATAGATTCCATTTTCTAGCCTTTTAAAATAAACAAAGTTATCAGAATCACATCTACTATAACCCCGTTCTGTCATGAACCTGTCAAACTTCAAATGCCACTACCTTGGAGCTTGCTTTAGGCCATACAAGCTCTTCTTCAACCTGCATAACAATTCTCCTTCCCTTTAACCTCATACCCCTGTGGTTGATGCATATAAATCTCTTCCTCTAAATCCCCATGGAGAAAAGTTGTTTTTACATCTAACTATTCAAAATGTAAATCTTCTACTACCAGAAGACTTAAAATAGTCCTAATTGAAGTCATTTTNACTTGTAAACCCATTTATTTTGCAATGCTCTTTTTCCCGCAGGCAACTAAACCAAGTCCCAAGTCTGGTTATTTTCCAAGGAATCAATTTCCTCTTTCATGCCTTTCTCTCACTTCTTTTTGGTGTCTACCTACATTGCCTCTTCATAACATTCTGGTTCACCAGAGTCAGTCAACAATAAATAATACAATGAAGGCGAGTATCATTCAGGGGGTATACTTAACCTAGTAGATCTTCTAACAACACTTGCAGGTATTTGAGGTACCTCTTGCTCCTATTGTTGTACATTTGTATTTTCTGGTTCCTTTGGAATTTCTTTTTCAGTGATCTCATCAAGCACTGTGTATTCTTTTTTTTCTTTTTCCTGTTTCTTTCCCTACAACTCATCTTTGTACATGACCTTCTCATTGAATATGACATCTCTACTCCTAATGATTTTGTTATTTTCATAATTCCATAAGCTATAACCAAAAATATTAATACCATATCCAATAAAGGTACACTTCTTGGATTTTGCCTCAAGATTTGTTCTATTTTCCTTATCAATATGGATAAATGATTCACAACTGAAAGTTTTCAAAAAATAATAGTTTACCTTTTTTCCTGTCCATTCCTCTTCTAGAATTCTACCATCCAAAGAGCTTGAAGGTCCTTTGTTTATTAAGTAAACAAGAGTATCTACAACATCTACCCAGAACTGTAAGGACAAACCGACATGCAATCTCATACTCCTTGCACACTCCATGATTGTCCTACTCATACTACTTGGAACTTACAAACGGTCATGCAATCTCATACTACTTAGAACTGTCTTCTCTCTACGAATCCCATCGTATGAATAGTAATCATCAAAATCCTTGCTGAAATATTCACCTCCATTATCTGATCTAAGACACTTCAAAATTTTTTCTGTCTCATTCTGAACTAAAGCTTTCCATTTCTGAAAAGTATCAAAAACATCAGATTTTTGTCGAATGCAATAAACTAAAGTTTTTCTAGTTGTATCATCAATAAAAATAACATAATAACGAGATCCACCAAGAGATGATACCTGATCTTGTCCCCATACATATGTATGCACAAGCTCTAACCTTTCATTCTTCTTTTCTTTTCCGACTCTAAGAAATCTGACTCTCTTTTGTTTTCCATAAACACAATGCTCATAGAAGTCCAAATCAATTTGTTTAAGATCTGGCAGCAAATTTCTTTTCTGAAGGATCTGCATACCCTTCTCACTCATGTGTCCCAACAAATTTATTTTCTGAAGGATCTGCATACCCTTCTCAGATCAATTCTATATCTTTAGAATTCCCATGGTTCCCTGAGCCCTATCCTCTATCCTTTTGTCTTTCCCTGTTCTCCTTGTTCAACGCATTACTTGATGTCTCACCTGTGATTTTTCGTCGCATTTTCTCACTAAGGATAACACCAACAACATCATCAAATTTTAAAGTATTTGAACCAGAGACAGATTTACTTACAGCCATGACCAAGCCATTCCATCTTTTTGGCAATGAGCACAAGATTAGAAGAGCCCTAACCTCATCATCAAAGTCCACTTTTATAGAACTTAGTTGATTAGGAACCATATTAAATTCAATTAAATGATCTGCAATAGACCCACATTCCGACATCTTCATATTAAATAATCTCTTCATTAGAAATACCTTAATGGACACCGAGGGTTTTTCATACAATTTGGCCAATGCATCCATCAAACCCTTTGTTGTATTTTCTTTGAAAATATTGAAAGCCACTGACGCTGTCAAGCTCATCCGTATCATTCCTAGAGCCTTTCCGTCAAGAATCTCCCATTCTTCATCCTTCATGGCCATCGACTTCTTTGCTACTCCACCCAATGGTAGGAATAGATCCTTCTGATATAAATAATCTTCCATCTGCATCTTCTATAACTGGTAGTTTTGACCGTTAAATTTCTCGACCCTAAACTTTCCATCTTTTGACATTGCTCCCACTGAAACCAGGAACCCTCTTTTCCTATGAGTTACCTTTCGCTCTGATACTATTTGTTAGAAAAACAGGACCAAGGAGAAATAAAATAAAACAAATGCAGAAACACAACACAAAAGATACACAATACAAGAGAGACACAGATTTACATGGTTCACCTAGTGTGGTCTACCTCCACTAGAGAAATTTCCAAGTCCTTCCTTTATTATTATCCAACAAATGAAGGGATAGAACCTACATCAAAACCTGTTGTAACTTCCTCTTATTTCTCTCACGGTCTCCTCTCTTAGAATACAACATTCTCCATCAAACATAGCCGCAATACAATTCCCTCATAAAAGAGGGTTTCCTTATAGGGGAAAAAACCCTAACATAATCTCTACCGTTATATCTATGACCTTATAATGAATTGTTCAGATTTACAATGAAATTACAATATACATTTACAAGGAAATTTTTCCTTCGGGGGCCCGCTTGCCCCCACACCCCCCAGCCGGAGGGATAGGCCCCTTGGACCCTGCAGAGGGGGTGCCCCCCCTATGCACTCCCCCGTGTGGAAGAGTGTACATACTTCTGGGGTGTAAATACTTTATGGGGTATAAACACAGCTGAAAGTAAGGACCTATGAATCAGGAAGATAATCAGGCTCCACAACCAACACCCTGCAGCTTGCACATGTGACTCAGAATATGATGAACTTTGAAAGAAGAGCTATTCGACCATTAGGGATAATTCTTTATTTTTTAGTTACTTTGGGAGGAAAAGAGTTCTACATTGATGTGATGGTATTTAATGACCCCTTGGAATTTGACCTGCTCCTTGGGAGAGACTATGTCTATTCTATGAAATATTTTGTGTCCACTATTTTTCGAGTGATGTGTTTACCGCACAATGGAAACATAATAATGATAGACCAACTTTCATTCATTGACCCTCATTTGATGGTCAATCATCTACCTTCCATGAATGGTCCATACATGCCAGCGATGTCTACCCCACTGTGGATCAATTATGTATCGAACTTCCCCATGCATTCAACCCCACACAAGAGGGAGACACGAGAGGGAATCTCTCCATCCTCCTGACTTAGATCTGGTAGTTGACATGTTCATGTATTCTATAGGGATAGTAAAGAAATATCTCCCTACCCTTATAAAGGTCGTCGACATGTATTCCTTCTGGAGTGTTGTGCTTTCATCTAGTGAAGATCTCTTGGAATCCATGATTGAAGTTTGTCCCTTGACATGTATTCCTTCCATAGAATTGTCCTCTTGGAAGCCATGATCAAGAAGAGGTCACAAGAATATTTTTTTTTCTCTATGGTAAGATCGTTAAAAAATGAAACTGAAGTTATGAGCATAGTTTCTCTTCTCTGTGGAAAGATCGTTAAAAAAACAAAACAGAGGCCACAAGCATAGTTTTGTGTCTTTATGGAAAGATCATTCAAAAATTAAAGAGAAGACATGAGCATTGTTTCTCTTCTCTATGGAAATCTCATTAAAAAATTAAACAGAGGTCACGACCATAGTTTTCATCTCTATATCAAGCTCATTAGAAAAATGAAAAAAAAAAATGGGGATTGAACCCAAAGCCATGAGCATAGTTATTTTCATGTGTTAAGAACGTTAAAAAATGAAACAATCACCTCTCCTAAAAAGTCTATTCTTTCGCTAGATCTCATAGATATTGAGTCAAGTCCTTACCTAGATATGGTAGATGTCAATTTGAGTCTTTTGTTAGGTCTCGCATTTGAACCTTCATTTCATCCACCCTTATCCTTTTTCTCCATATAGTAGAAAAATTGATGACAACCACAAAGTTGGTGAATGAATTAAATCTTGGGGGGGAAGGTCTCTAGCCTTTGATTATTATTTTGGAGTTAAGCCTCTATCTTTTCAAACTAGGGCCAAAGTACCAACCATCCATGGGTATCCCAACCGTTGGAATTTAAGTTGGGAATTTCCAGGCATAGTTTAATTTTGTTTAATGCTTGTGTAAAAATGAAACCAATACCGATCTTAGTCTGTTTTCTTTCTCACACTCGAAAAAACATGAGAATTTAACTGAGTAGAATTTTATAACTTTTTTGGACTCGTAAAGGCTATATGCAAAAGGAACCCCCTCGAGTCTTTGTTAAGCTCTTTTCAAGCTCTCCAAACATGAAACTATTGCCGATTGATATTGCTTCCTTTCACACTCGCTAAAAGGTTTGAAAGGGCATCTTTAGAGTGGTAATTTATCTCCTTTTTGGCCTTGCGAGACTAAAATTACAAAAAAGGAAAACCCTAGAGTCGTCATTAAGTACTTTTCAAACTCTCTAAACATGAAAAACCATCGATTTTTCCTTCTCTGGACTCGTTAAAAATCACACATTGAAGGGACCATATGGGAATGAACCCTTACTTATTCCAGTTAGTTAAACAAAGGAAGAGGAACTTACTGAAGGTTAGTTATATCGAGCATGTATTATCCTCCTCGATATCATAAAATTAAAAAGAGGTACTCATCTATCTGGGTGGGGAAAAAATTGAAGGAAGTGGGTCAAGTTTTTTTATAATCCTTTATGGAAGATTTTGTTTCCCTTTAACATGGCACCTATTTTCATCTTGTCTTACTGCTGGGTACTCTACTTGTCTCTGAGTCATACCAATTCCATGTGTAGCCATACCTTTTTGTCAAGTCGAAGAGTTCTCTTATTGTCGTCACATTACATTTTGGTACTCGTTGAGTCAATGCTTCCAAGTCAGTTGTCGTGCCTCAACATGTTCAAGGGAAGTTTCACTTCAAACCATCCATCTACATTATTTCTAGTTTCCATTTCATGTGTCAGTCCATACTCATTTGATTCACCATCTACAACACTTTCCTATTTCAGTTTCGTGTCGTTGATTGGGGATACATCAAGTCCCTCCTTTGATGAGTCTTTTCCTATTGACTTCAACACATCATTCAAAAATTAGACTTAGAAACTAGTTAGTACCTTGGGACCTAAATTCCTTAATGGCAGGCCTCCTCATTTCCAAAAGTGGGTTTACATCATTGACCTCTTATCGTAGGATTTCACAAATGTTCGACCTCATCTCATTTATTCACATTCATTGGAATGTACTAGGATACCTTAGGAGTCATTGACATCATTTGTGATTTCCCTTTCACTTGTTAATGGTTTACCTCAATGACCAATAATCAAGTGGTTTCTACCATATTTGACATCAAAACATCTATTCACATGGATAGATTTGTAAAACATCGGGATTAGGAAAAAGACCTTGGGTTGAGATTTCACTCTGTTAAACTTCTTTGACTAGGCTACAAAGGAGATCATTTGAGCATGATGATGTATAGGTTGTCACATAGATCCACATTATATTAGTCTATGGATATGTTTTATCATCTTGTAGCTCCACTATGTATTTTTCGTGGCTACGATCAGTTCATGTCATGGAGGTATGGATCCATAGTGTATATTTGGTCGCCATATCATTAGTCAATATTTTTCATGGATCCGTAATGTATTGGTCGACGACCATGCTTTGAGTCATCTTGTATTTCAAGCATAGGTATGCCTTCCTAGGAAATAGAAGATTTTTTTAACAATGTTTGATGGTTGTTTGCAGCTTATTATAGGTTCTCCAACTCCACACCCTTGAATTAAATATTTGTAAAGTGTTTCGGCCATCATTCTCTCTTCTGAACTCACAGTTTAGGGGGAATTTTGTTACAGATGAAATTTTCACACCTAGGTACCTCACCCTAAGTGTCATAAGTGTCTCATACACATTGACACCATGAAATAACTTATGTCATAATCCCTAGTCAATTTGGAGGAGGGATATATTACATGAAGGAAAAAATACCAAGTGCACTTGAATTATTATTAATATTCATGAAAAATAAATTAATTAAGTGTGAGAATCTACCTAACATTTGGTTTCCTATTTTTTAGGGAACGTGGAGGATCTCATGGATGGTTGAAATATTTCCTCCTTAAAATCCTTGAGCAATATTTCCTCCCTCAAATCCTTAAGAGACATTTTCTCCCTACAAAAGTTTCAGACCTTTAGTGGATATGATGAGTGATCCTCTCCATGGTGGTTAATCCTCCAAATCCTATATAATGAGGGATTTCCATGGATATGGGGGGAGGCATATTGGAGGTACCAAACCTATGGTCTTGGGAGAAATATTTAGGATATCAAACCAATGGTATTGGGATATTTGTGCAAGGGCTGGACGAGGAGGAATTTGAGAGGATACTATGAATTCATCATTGGTTTGTAACTATCTCTTTTGAGTTCTCATTAATATATATGTGTTTGGCTTGTTTCCTTCAATTTTGTGTATGTTTGCATGAATTTATATCTTTAGATAGATCTAGTTTTAAACTAATCATAATATAATAGGAACTGTGTTTTTTCTTCATTGTTTATTGTATTGCAGGACTCGTTGAAGGAATCGAAGATAGTGCTCAATCTGGACCGAGCGAGGACAAACTTCATAAAAAAGGTATGCATACTTTCTTCCTCTTTTCTATTGAATAGTTTATCTATGTTTAAATGAATTTCAGTTTTCAAAGTTAGCACATTTATATCTTGCTCATAGGGGTCTGAGATACAAAAGGAAATTCACGTGTCCGCAGGGTAATTTTCCTCCAACATTTACACTAAGAATCAACACTAATATTCAAGATATTTTCAATGAATAGAAAATCTATATTACTTTGTTAATGTTGGTATTTCTATAATGATTCAATATATTCATAGATTGATTAGGTTCAAAGTGTTTACTAGCAAACATTTACACTAAGAATCAACACTAAGATTCAAGATATTTTCCATGAATAGAAAATCTATATTACTTTGTTAATGTTAGTATTTTTATAATGAGCAAACCTATTCATACATTGATTCCATTTTAGGTAATTTGTAATATTCATTAGCCAAGCTATCAAGATTCCTTAGGTTAGTGAGTCAGGCCAAGCTATGATATATGATGAATAATGTAAGTCGGGCCCCATACGAATCCTCAAAAATTGATGAGCTCACTATTAATCCCAATTGGATACTTTGGCAGTCATCCCAAACTATAACATAAGGGAATCCAAATGTTTTTTATTTTACAAAAAAATTCATAAAAATTTGAATCTCTCTAACTTTTTAATTCAAATTTTTTGTATTTTATAAAAATTTCAAATCTTTAGGAATTCAATATATAAATCCCTTTTTACATATGTAATATTAGAGTATCATAAGTTTCTTACAAAGTTTAGCTTACAAAGTATCTTACAATGCCTTGTTTCCTGTTAAATTATATTAAGTCTTTCATAAGTTATGTTGTTTTCAATCTTTTTGCAATTGATGCTACAAAACCAATATGCCTTCTTTACCGTTAAATTATATTAACTCTTTCATAAGTTACATTGTTTTCAATCTTTTTGCACTTGATGATACAAAACATTGGTTGTAGGTTTTTAATAATGCGAGTCTAGATTCTAAAATGTATTCAAAATATTTTGATGATATTAAATATCAAGGTTGTATGGTTTTGATTTAATGAAGTAGATTATAAAGTTTATTCAATATTGAGGATATTGAAAGAGTCCTACAAATGAAATGATGTTCTTATTAGATGAGATTCTCATATTATAAATAAAATCCATGGGATACCTTGATCTATAAAACCTTGAATACCATTTCCCCACTTCTCAACAAGCAAATGCATATGGTATGTTTGTTGTGTGTACAAGGAAGAATTCCCTCAATCCCTTAGACACATTGCATTTATGAATGTCAAATTTCCCAAGGAGACAATTCATTTGATTGTTGATGCAAGGAAAATGACATGGAATGTATTTCATCCAACCACACTACTTTGGGAATGGATGGCCCTATATTGGATTTGATTATCATATATATGCTCCCTTAGATATGGCCTGAAACAAAAATTTCATTCAAAAACTCAATGATTAACATGATTATGTAATTCATGCCAAGTTTTGCATTATTTTGTGTTCTTGATTTCATAACAAGAGAAAGAAATATTCATTGCCAAGAGTCATTTATATTTGGACTAGATTGACAAACCACATCTTGAAACCATCTAGTGATACATACTCATAATGGGTAAGTAAATCTCTCCCTATGCTTCACATGTCCTACATATTGTCATGAGTGTAATGAACCTCATATTTACCATAAAAAAAATAAAAATTGTTTATCTTCTTTCTATATAATCTCTTAGTGGAAGAAGGGATCCAAGTTATACAACTCTTTTTTTAACTTGGTTATGAAACTCTATAGTAAAACCTTTCTATAAAACTCTATTATAAAAATATTCTTACAAATTCCTAAATTTCTACTTACCACAAGATATCTTGTTTATATCATCTTACTTAATGATGAGTAGAAAGGTTAAAAGAAAAAGTCCCCAAGGCTTTAGAAAGTCCATTTCATCCTTTATTATTTACTGATATGTGTATAGGGCTACATATATAAGTGTAGTCTTATAATTCATGCTAAAGCTCTCCTTTAACATAAGGTTTCATATTTGTGCACAAGTCCACATGTTGATTTTAACCCTATGAAACTTTAACTAGTTTTCTATCCATAATAGTCATGGGGTCGAGTTTTTACACTAGGAAGCTAACATAACTACGAAGTCCTGGTTATTTAGTGGTTCTTAGAACCGATGGTTGATTGTAATGAAGTATTAAATCCAAAAGCTAGTGGAAAATTTGACAACTAGGATCGAACTACTGTCTCAAGCTAACATAGAGGGTGTGAATGGGATTTAACTTTCATCAAGTCATGAAGGTGTAAAATCACAACATTCTTTAAGTGGAAGAGATGGTTCAATGTCATAATAGTTAAGGATCTGTAACTTCATTAATGGCAGCCCTGCAATTCCTTTGTATTTATCGGGTTCTACACCCAAAGTGTCACACCAACTCTGCCATTGTCACATGGCTAATTGTCCTCCGCACTCTCCACATTTACTCTGAGACGTCAAGGCACTGCTTAAGGTTGGATTAGGTTCATAGTTTATCATTTATGATTTTTTACAAAGAGGTTCAGTGTATCACATTTTTCAGAGGCGAAGTCTATATGTAATGGTGGTCACTCCATGGGTGTAACTGATGGCATGGTTCAAAGCCCTGGTAAGTTCTTCCTTCATCATAACACCAAGATAGATAAAAATAAGGAGGTGTAATCTTCATAAAACATTGTGTATGTCATTATGTAGTCACCGGCGTGATTTTTCATTCCCGTTGAGTTCTCCCTTTCAGGTAACTTCTCTGTATTACTTTCGGGGTCACCCTTAATCCTGAGAAAATAATTTTTCCTTGAGGTTGTCGTTGTTTCTCCTATTATCACCCTATAAGTTATAGGATCAACTGGTGACTGAAATATTATCTATCTCTAGTTTTTTTGTTGACAAATGATTTTTCATTCTGCGAATAATTTGAAAAGAAAAGAAAAAGAAAAAAGAAAAGAAAAAGAAAAAAGAAAGAAAAGAAAAAAGAAAGAAAAAGAAAAAGAAAAGAGGGCATAAAAGAATTTGAATAAAATCCCCATGCAATAATAGTAACTTGGTCCATACCTTTCAAGCATGGTCAGGTTCTCTTTAAATTGATATTGATAGGGTTAGTGAATAAGTTCGGCTAAACCGTTTAATCTCAGCCAAAGTGTCTAGGTTAGGTTAGTGAACAAATCTAGCTAGACTGTCTAATCTTGGTTAGGTAGCCCTAGGGTAGATGTAAATTCTTAACCCAACAGTTTAATCTCGGTTAATTGTCATAGAAAACTAGGTTAGAATATAGGCTAGTGTCTTTACTGCAATAAATTCAGCTTGATGATAAATGTTACACCATAATTTGGATAGCTAAAAGATTGTTTGACTAACCCCTTGGTGGTGTAGGCATAAAAATCTTTGGAAAAACCTGTGAAATGCACTTATCCTAAGTTTCTTGGCACATGCATTTTTTCGCGCCCTTACTTATGCTCCATTTGTGTATCAATGGTCCATATGATTGCACCCAGATCTACGGTGGACAGATTTTTCCAGACCCCCCCATCCGTTCTATCCTTAACGAAAGGGGGGGGTCTGGAATTGTTGATAAGACCCACGTGCATCTGGATGGCTCAGGTTTAAGTGCATAGATCTATGATCAATATTGTATTCCAAACCCCGTCATCCATTATGCCTTTAATGGAGGGGGTGGTCCGAAATTTGTGATAAACAACGTGCACAGATCTGTGGCCAAGAAGAAAGTGCATAGATCAATGACTCAAGGTGTTGTTCATACCCCCCCAACTGATTTTCTTTTAACTGAGGGGGGGGGTCGAGAATGGAATCTTTCCTCTGGCGGGCCTTTGTCGATACGTGGCATTGATCTACCGGTCCCGAGTCCCATCACCTCCTACTGAATGACATACCTTCATCAACTCCTGATGTCATCATCCACCTTTCCCAAAAGATTCACGTCCCATAATTTTTG
>JASDQU010753846.1:29740-47403 GCA_032191745.1 Picea mariana
TAGTTGAAAAGGGATATGATGTTCCAAAAGCCACACCCATAGAAGTAGAAGACATGAAAAAAATTTGGGAACATGCAAAAGCCTTAAACACATTACAAGATAGACTAAGTAAGAAAATCCTTGCTAAGGTACTAAACTGTAATAATGAAAAAAAACTCTGGGATAAATTGGAAACCATATATGCAAGAGATACCAAGGTTAAGAGGGCCAAACTCCAAACTCTCAAAGTACAATATGAGGGCCTAAAAATGAAAGATGAGGAAAATATCTCTGAGTACTTTGAAAGAGTTGATAATATTATTAATTCAATCAAAGGATTAGGAGTAGAAGTATTAGACAATGAGCTAGTTAAAAAAATTCTAAGAACACTACCTATTCTATACAATCCTAAAGTGTATGCTCTTGAAGATCGATATAATCTATATAAACTCACCATGGATGAATTGTATGGAATCCTCATAGCCTATGAGTTAAGATTAGGTCATGAGAATCACTCACAAGGAGAGGCAACCTTAAAGGTACTCAAGAAAATACAGAATCAGAAGCAGAAAATTCAATCCAACCATGATGAAGAATCTGATGTGGAAGAAGAAAATTTCATTAAAAAACTTTAGAAAGGATCAGAGAGGTACAAAGGCAATCTGCCTTTTAAATGTTTTAACTGTGGCAAGGCTGACCATTTTTCAGCCAAGTGTCCCTATCCTAAGGAGGACCCTAAAGATGATGAAAACAAAAACAAATAGTATAATAAAAAGGAAGAACCACACTACAAGAAAAAGTTTTACAAAGGATAAAAGAACTTTTACTCAAAAGAAGAAAACAATAGTTCATCAGAGTATAGTGACAATGATGATGATGACATCATTTTTCTAGGTATTGAAGAGTCTAATAATATAGAAGACATTAAACATGAGAAAGAGTCAGAATATGAAGTAGAAGTTAATATGGAAGAAGAACTTCTCAATTCCTTAGATGAATCAATAAAATACAAAACTAGATATAGATAGATGAAAAGTTTTGTAGTTGAACAAAAAGAAAAACATGAACAAAATGAAGAGGAGATGGAGAAACTCATGAGAAACCTGAAAAAACAAATCCTATAAGAAAATAGGATCGAATAAAGTCTAGAAAAGTCTCTTAAAGTAAAACAAATAACCTGTGAAAAGATGGAGGAAGAAATGGTTCACCTAAGAAATGAACTGGATACAAAACTTAGTCAAACAAGATATGAGAATAGCTCTAAAATATTGGATAAGATTATTACCACACAAAGGGATTCAAGTAATAAAAATGGAATAGTTTATTTTCAAGAAAAAATCCAAGTCAACTCAAAATCTTATGCAAATTCTCTCCTCAGTACATTCAAGAAGAAAAACGAAGAGAAGAAAAATCTTGGGCAGAACTCCAGAGGACTACTTCCACCCATCAAGAAGGTAAACAAAACAATACCAAATAAGGTTTATCAAAATAGGTATCCTCACATTTTCTTTGGTTATTTCTTTGCATGCTCTAATTTCGAACACAAAGCTATGAATTGTAGAGCATATAAAAGAAAAGATCTAAAGGTTAAGAACTATAACCTTAAAGATAAAAAAGTAGTAAATTGAGTTAAAAGTAGAATCTATAACTCCTTTGCACCTCTCCAAGAAGGGGACCTAGAATGCTTCAAATTCCATAACTATGGACATAAGGCCATTAATTGCAGATTAATGGAAGTTTCAGAACAACCAAAGTTCATTACAGAGAAAAAGAAACTTTGGAGAGAAAAAACATCAAAAAGGGAATGTCTTATTGCCTTAAAACCCCAAGATAAAAAAAGACCTCTGGTATGTTGACAATGGGTGCTCAAAACATATGACAGGTAATAAGGACAAGTTTTTAGACTTAAATAAACAAAAGGGTAAAGTTACATTTGGTGATAATGCTTCAGGTAACATACTTGGAAAAGGTACTATGAGTTTGGGAAAAGACGAAGCCAAAAATGCATTGCTTGTTGAAAAAATGAAACCTATTCTATTAAGTGTCATCCAAACCTGTGATCAGGGGCACTTCTACATCTTTGATTCCCATAAATGTGAGATTATGAAAGAAGACACAGGAAAATTGGTTGGTACTACTCCTAGAACTCCCGAAAATGTATATATACTAGATACAAAATTGAATGAGGAATGCCATATAAATCTAGTAGATGAAAGTTGGCTATTGGAGGGAAGCTATAAGAAAAATAGTATACATATTGAACAAAGGTCAGCTCAGGGTTAATAGTGATAAGACTCCTTATGAACTATGTTTTGGAAGAGCTCCATCGACAAAATACTTCAAGGTCTTTGGAAGTAAATTCTACATCAAAAGACTTGATGAGAATCTTGGAAAATTTGTTGCCATATCTGATGAAGGTATTTTTCTTGGATATGCTTCTAACAAGAAAGAATACATATGCTACAATCTTAGATCTCATAAGATTTTTGAGAGTGCAAATGTCAAGGTGGATGACCTAAAATTGTTAAGAATCAAAAATCAAGAAAGTGTACTTGAAAGTGAAGATGAAGATGATGATGAGACAATTGGCACACAAGTAGAAGAAGTAGAAGAGAATAAAGAAAGGGAAGATGATGATATGCATATGAGTGAAGATGAAGAATATATTCAAGAAGAAATAAGAGAGGAATTCCCAAAAAGAGACACAAAGACACCCTCAAGAATGACTCAAAAAATCATCCTGAAGAACTCACTATCGGAGATATGAATGATGGAGTGCACACAAGAAGACAACTACTATATCAAATAGAAATAGCATCTTTGTCACATATTGAGCCCAACTCAATCAAATATGCATGTAAAGACTAAAATTGGGTTAAATCTATGAATGAAGAATTGGACCAAATTGAAAAAAATCAAACTTGGGAACTAGTTCCAAGACCAAAAAACAAAAATGTCATTGGAACTAAATGGGTGTATAAAAACAAAATGAATGAGAATGGGCAAGTAATTAGTCTCAAAGCCAGATTGTTCTGTAGAGGATATGCTCAGGTTGAAGGAGTAGACTATGAAGAAACCTTTGCACCTGTGGCTAGATTGGAGGTAATCAGGATGTTCCTAGCTTTCTCCGGCTACAAAAAATTTAAAGTATACCAAATGGATTTCAAGTCAGCATTTCTCAATGGAAACTTAGAAGAGGAAGTCTATATTGAGTAACCAAAAGATTCAAATTAACTAACAAAGGAGAGTATGTTTGTAAATTAAATAAAGCACTCCATGGGCTAAAACAAGCACCCAGAGCATGGTATGCAAGGCTAGATTCTTACTTACAAAAACAAGGCCTCAAAAGGGGATCAACATAAAACAATATTTACTATAAAATTGATGGTAATAACATGATTATTGTGGAAGTATATGTTGATGATATTATATTTGGCAGTGATGATGAAAAAATGAGTAAGGACTTTGCTAGGATGATGCAGCAAAAATTTGAAATGTCTTTGCTTGGTGAACTGAATTTCTTTCTAGGACTACAAATAATATAGTCCAGAAAATGAGTCTTTATACATCAGTCTAAGTATGTTAAATATATGCTTAAGATATTCCAGTTAGAGGATTGAAAACTTGTTAGTACACCTATGACAGTTGGATGCAAACTAAGGAAGGATGATGAGTCCAAAGATGTAGATCCAAAACACTACAAATCAATGATTGGGAGTTTACTCTATGTAACAGCTTCCAGACCTGATGTCAAGAAATTTGTTGGGATGGTGTCTAGATTCCAAGAAGCACCAAAGGAGAGCCATGTTTAAGCTGTAAAAAGAATCTTTATGTATTTGAAAGGAACCATAGATCTTGGTTTGTGGTACCCTATCAAGGATTCATTCACTTTAAAATCCTATTCAGATGTTGATTGGGCAAGTAGTATAGATGACAGAAAAAGTACAAGGGGAGGAGCATTATTTTTGGGAGAATCACTGGTAGCTTGGATAAGCAAGAAAAAATCCTCAATTTCACTGTCTATCATTGAAGCTGAGTATATTGCAGCAGCAGAATGTTGCACACAAGTGGAATGGATGAAACAAACTCTACAAGACATCAAAATAATATTTGAAGAACCTACTATTATCCATTGTGATAATACAAGTGCTATAAGTCTCTCTAAGAACCCTATCCAACACTCAAAATCGAAACACATTCCCACTAAGTACCACTATCTAAGAGATTAGGTCGAAAATAAGAACATTAAACTGGAATATGTTCCAACACAAGAATAGATGGTAGATATTTTCACAAAACCCTTAAGCAAGGATGTATTTGAATATCTCAGGCAAAAAATGGGAGTAATCTTTCTTCCCACCTAAATCTCTCAAAATAAATAAAAATGCATCAATTGGCACCAAATCAGGGGGAGACATCAATCAATGTCAGAAGGAGTCATTTATTTATGACAAGAAAAGTATGATTGTAGGAGGATTTACCGATGGACAAGACTCATATAAGAATTATTTAGACAGACAGATCATAGAAGGATAAATCCTTTTCCATTGATGTCAAAGGGGCAGAGTAACTTCAGAGGAGAGAAGCATCATCATAGGGGGAGACTATGTATGAAGTTTGTGAGTTGCCATCAATGACAAAGGGGGACATTGTTGGACATAGTGTCATTGATGTATTTTCATTGATGCCAATAGTCGATATTATTGATGTGATGATAAGTTGAGATAAAAGCTCAGGAGGGTTAGCGAATGAAGATCAAATATTAGAAGAGATGGCACAATGAAATTCAAAAGAATCATTGGAGGACTAGTCAACAGTATATAATGACTGATGTCAAACAGTTGTACGATATGAAAAGATTAAAGATCAGGAGAGTTAACGAATGAAGATCAAATCTTAGAAGGTATGGTGTGATGAAAATCAGATCAAATCAAGACCGTTGATGTGCAATCACCATATCAATGACAAGGATGAATTGCAGAGAGTGAAAGAAGAATTAAACTACTCTTTGGTTACAATCCTGCAATCGGTCTAGATCGTTAGATCTCATAAACTCAAACATCTATGACTGTGGTTGATCTAAAAAATGATCATATTAATTTAGATTAATTCATGACCGTCGGATCCGCAATCGCCAAATATATGACCGGGATAGATTGCAGAGATTGAAAGGATAATTAAACATTGTGCTATTTCCAATCCTGCAATTAGTCAGGACTGTTAGATTTTATAGCTTCAAATATCAACAAATGTGGTTGACTCACCAACAACGCAAAACTTCAAATTGTGGAGTTTGGGTGTCGAGTTAAATCACTCACAAGTTGTGGTTCCACAATCATCATCAACCGTTGATCTGCTTCAAGTGTTTTCATAACCGTTGGACATTTTTTAAGTGGAAGGATAGGATAAGTGGGGAAAAAGTTGAGAATTTGATTATCCAAATACCCATCCAAAGTCATATCAAACCTGAATTCCCGTCAGCTGTCAGATCATATTAAAGTGGAAGGATAGGATAAGCAGGGCTAAAGGGTTGAGAATTTGATTATCCGAATACCCGTCAGTCATCGGATCAAACCCAAATTCCCGTCAACTGTCAGATCATTCTCAAGTGGAAGGATGGGATAAGCGAGGTACGATATGAGATCTCATTTATGCTAATTTTTGTCAGTCGTTGGATCATTCTAAGTGGAAGGATAGGATAAGATATAAGAGTTGCATCGTAGATAGATTGAGCCGTTGATCTAAAATCTTGATCAAATGAACATCATTCACTTCGGGTATAAAGATACGAGGAGATTACTCTCCGGAAAAATCTCACTTCAAAATTTTAAGTTTGAGATTTGAAATTCCTGAAGACCGGAGACCCGGAGACCCGAAATAAATTTTTGACTGCCGGATCATCTGAAGTAAGCCTCAACCATCCGATTCAATAGGACATGTGACATACCACGGTGGTAGACCACATCAACAAATACATATGGAAGATCGCGACAACAAACCTCGTTAGCAAGGACATGTGGGAGACCACATTGACAAGAACATATGGTAGACCACGTCAGCAAAGGACATATGGAAGATCACGTCAGCAGACCTTGTCAGCAAGGACATGTGGTAGACCATGTCAGCAAGAACATGTGGCAGGCCACATCAGCAAAGGGCATATGGGAGACAACGTCAGCAAGGATATGAGTCGTCTAATATGAAAGATCACTTCCAGTGTATTCTCAACCGTTGATCATAGTACAGTGGAAGGATAGTGTAAGTTGAAATAGTCGAAGTCTCGGAGTAAACTGTGGCCATCCATCCCAATGCTTGATTAAGTCCTAGTCGTTGGATTAAGAAGTGAAAGGATGAGTGTAAAGATCAAATCTGACCATTGATATGATTCTGTGAAATAAACCGTCCGATCTGATTCAAAGGTTTGAAAAGTTGAAATCCAAAAATTCCGAAGGGCAAAGTTCCGTCAGTCGTCCATCTCATCAGAATATTGAATCATGACCATTTATTTAATAAGCTCTCAAGCACTCGTTTGTCCTAGCGTTTGGTCACCGTCGTTGGTCATATGATATAAGATATATAAATGACAATATAATACGTCATTGTAATTGTTAAGCCCGTGGTTCGGTAACACTTGGTCACATGTAATGGTTTGAAGGAAGCGCCTCCACAGAATTTGGTTTCTGTGAAAATAACAAAGATTCAAGATCGAGTTTAATGGATGAAATTGATTCATATGTGATCAATTAACGAAAGTTGATTTCATCGATTATGTGCAATTGACGAAATGGGTGTCGAACCCTATTCTGGTCAATAAGAACCAAGGTATGATCCATGTATGTATGCACTTTCGTGACCTAAACAAAGATTTCCCGAAATAAAATTTTCCAACCCCATTTATTGACCAGATTGTTGATGAATGTGTAGGTTGTGAGGTAATTTCTTTTATGGATGGTTTTTCTGGGTATAATCAAATTCAGATCAAGCCTAAAGACCAACATAAATGAATTTTATTTGTCCTTGGGGTACATTTACGTGCAAAAAAATTCCTTTTGTCCTTAAGAATTATGGATCCACTTTTCAACGGGGCATGTCGTTTGATTTCCACGACATCAAACACATAGTCGAAGTGTATCTTGATGATCTGGCATCACGTTCTTGTAAGATATCCGATCATCCTACCCATTTACGACTTATCTTTGAGAGGTGTCGCTACTATCATATTGTCCTGAATCCAAACAAGTGTAGTTTTTTTTTGACATCGGGATGCTTGTTAGGTTTTATCCTATCAACTAGAGGGATCATGGTTGATCCTATGAAGGTTGAGGCAATAGTTCAATTGTCTCCCCTGCGCACAATCCACCAGCTTCAAAGTCTACAAGAGAAATCCAATTTTCTTCAGGGTTTTGTTGCTAACTATGCTGAGATTACTAAAGGGTTCATGAGTCTCTTGAAAAAACGGGTCCCATTCTATTGGGATGAAGTGAATCAACACTCTTTTGAAGCGTTGAAGTGTGTTCTGACTTCTTCCCCTCTGCTCAGTCCTCCATATTATGGAAAGGATTTATTGTTGTATTTGGCTACCACGGAGTCTACTATAGGCATGGTCTTGGTTCAAGAGGATGATGCCCTCGAAGAGAATGTTATCTACTATCTTAGCTGAGGCATAGTTGGACTAGAACTCAACTACACACATGTTGAGAAACTTGCATTGGTAGTTCTTCATGCTGTCCAATGATTCCTTCATTACATCTTACTTCACAAGACCACCATAGTAGCTTTTGTCAACCCTTTTAAATATGTGTTAACATGGAGGGTCATCAGTAGGAAAATCAGTCGATGGATAGTCATCCTGCAAGAATTTGATTTGGATTTTGTTTTAGAGAAATCTAAAAAGTCCTTGGTCTTTGTTGAACTAATCTCAGAACTTCTGGTCGAGAGTGGTAATATTTTTCCCGAAGAATCACTGATCAACAAAGATATTTTTCTTATTGCATCTTTGGACCCTTGGTATGGATATATACTTGTGTATATTTAGAATTTGAAGTGCTCATTTTCTACTTATAGCATTGAGCATTGAAAAATGTGCCATCAAGTGCATAAATATCTTATCCTCGATGATACTTTAAATCGTCAAGGAGTGGATTTCATTCTCCATCGATGTCTCACTCACGAGGAGGAAAAATTTGTTTTAAACAACTGTCACACTAGAGCATGTGGTGGTCACCTATCTGGGTTGGAAACAACCTAAAATATTCTTCACGCTAAATACTTTTAGCCCTCGTTAATCAAAGATTGTGTAGATAAAATCAAGAAGTGTCACCTGTGTCAGATCTTCTCTCAAAAGATGTGGGCACACCCATCTCCCATGTTCCTATTTATTGTTGTTGGCCCCTTCACCAAGTTGGGGATTGATTTCACTACATGTCACCCTTGTTAGCTAGGGGGAATCATTATATCATCATAGCAGTAGACTACTTTACTAAGTGGGTTGAAGCTATGCTGACATTCAACACTAATGGGGAAATGACTGCCCTTTTCACTTTTAACCAGATTGTAGCCAGGTTCAGTATTCCTAAGGAGATTGTCACATATCATGGAAATCACTTCCAAAACAAAATGATGTTTGAATTAACATCAAAACTAGGGTTTAAACATGAGCATTCATCACCTTACTACCCACAGGTGAATGGTCAGGTAGAGGTTATTAATAAGTCTCTCAAGACTATTATTCAATGAATGATTAATTCGGCCAAGTCAAATTGTCATTTGATGGTGTACTCGATACTTTGGGCTTATCAAACTTCAGTCAAGAATGCTACTGATTTTTCTCCTTTCCAACTCGTCTACGGGCTGGAGGCATTTTTTCCCATAGAATTACAAATCCCTTCTCTTAAGATGGCAGTGGAATTACTGCACCAATTGAAGAACGTATTTTATATCCCGAGTAGCTCGATGAGCAACGTCGAGATGCAACTTAGCCAGTGAGGCTCACAAAAAACGTGTCAAGTGTCAGTATGATTGGTCTATCCACCCTCAGATTTTATCCGAAGGTGATCTTGTCCTGTTCTACGACCAAGATAGAGATCCCTTGGGGGAAGGAAATTTCAAACCCATGTGGTTTAGACCATTCATTGTTAAGAAAGTCTTAGAAAAGGGTGTTTATCAACTAGTTTATTTCGAGGGTAATGCTTTATCGGAGCCTAGAAATGGGATCTACCTTAAGAAGTATTACACTTAGGTCAGTTGCCTGAGTGCAAATTCTTGTATATTTGTGTATCTTTATTTATACAGTCTTGTATTTTTTCTATGGATGTGTAGTTTATTGTATTTCTTTTGACCATGGCATATGTCAAGTGAATCTGAAGTCTATGTTGGGTTTGTAGATGGTGCTAGACGACAAAACAGAGTCTTTCTTCCGCAACTTGGGTTATTTTCAAACCTTTTGGTTAGTTGATGTCTTCTAGAGGTATTTGTCTAGGTGAAGCACCCAACAATTTTATTGAGTACAGTGTCGTAATAGAATTACTATGTCATGCCTTGTCACATGGTATTTCTCACCTTTGGGTTTATCTAGATGCTCAACTAGTCGTGTCTTAGTTAAATGGGGTATATTGTGTATATGATCTCACCCTTCATCTACGATTCCTTAGGGTACATCTCTTAGAATTTTATTTTGATTATATTGCTTATATTCATGTTTCTAGGAGATCTAATCAACTAACTAATACGTTAGCTAATCAAGTATTAGATTGGCACATTACTCACACATAAAAGTAAAAAGACACACATACATGCACATGTAAATAAATTTGTACAAAATGTTTATCCATAAGACAAAAAAGATGTATATATAATAATATATCCCAAAAAATAGTGTCATGAGTACAAAGTGGGCCATAAAGCCTCAAATAGAGTTGGTATACATTGTTGGGCTCAAGCCCTCACTACAAAGTAAAACATTTCCCTCAACACATGTGTGGTCCAATACTAACTATGGTATAGGCTTATTGAACCTACTATAATGATCTACGACATTCTAAATACACCGGAACAACTAGACCCAAGTCCTGGGCACCCCTACAACATGTGGCTGCATAGCCGGGGGGAGGTTTTCTATCTATTCCATCAACACTGCATGAGTGAGAGCTGTCAGGTTCCTCTCTACTCATCCAAGTACTCTCTCAGCCTCTCCGGATGGGGATCCTCCTGTAGCTATTGGTCCTCTTACTCTTGTTGGTCTGACATCTTCTCAAGAATGACGCCTAGTCTTGGTGAATTCAATTGATTGCACTGGTCCCACATATGTATATAACAAATCATTGAGTTAGTACTTTGACATTACCACAAAAAGGATAAATATTTAAAAAATTAAATAACTTTAAAGTGTGTTTACCTATATCTTCCTGCTCCTCACTAGGGGGCATGGGCATATTGGGATCCCTCAGGAAAGTTAGCCATGCATAAGGATAATACTCTATCACAACAATATGACAGACCCACTAGTCAAAAAATTGTCGTCAAAGGCCTCTTGGAATCTCCCTGCACCCTGTCTAGGAAACAAAGCTTACCACCTGCATAATTCTAGAAAGGAGGCAATATGGGCTCGTACTATCTCCTTCATGCTAATGCCTGGAAATCTCTCGAAAAAGAAAGCGTACAATACAATCTCGAACCCAAATTTATTTTTCATTCTTCTTCAACAATCAATTAGATTTTTCTTCATGCATGTGAGCATGGTAGTGCTCCATTCGAAAATAGTGGCATCTAGAAACTGAACTGCACAATGCATATGTGCACAGGGATCTTGATGAAGTGTTGTGGATCTTGTGATCCTCCCAATCATGAAGAGTACTATCTGAATACTAAGGCTAGTGATTTTATGTATTGGCACTTGAGATCCTACTTTCTCAGTACCAACCTTACAGTACATCCCAGTGTAGTCCTCTATGCTGTACAGTCCTAGAGGAAAGGTCCTCAAGTTGATTGGTTCCCCCCTCTTGGAGAGGTCGGTCAAAAATTAAATTTCCTCTATCGTCGAAGTCAATGATTGACCCTCTAGCATGAAATCCTCTACATATGGATGTCAATACTCTATCAAGTGGTTCAGTAATCTGGGTTGTGCCCTCATAAATGGACACTGAAAAAGTTTCCACATACCACACTGTTTAAGCATGGAAATGTCCCATGGATCCTCATCTACCAAGACATCTAGTTCTTCATGTTCCCTTTCCCGCCAATGCACATACATCCTGTTGCAAAAAAAAAATGATGAGGTTAGCTCCTTGTTTAACTTTTTTTTGAAAGTTAAAAAATATGTACGTGGGTTGTATTTAATACAATCACATATGTATGGGGGATAAGTGTTACTTTTCCCACGTACATACACGTGTTGGTCATCGAAAACCCACGTACACACAAGCTCAACCCTTTTACAAGGGAGCGCGCCCTCCAAACAATAAATTATGCAATAATTAATGGATGAAAATGAAAGGAAAGGTCATTTTCACTTACTTGGTTCAAGTGTGAGGATCTTTCATCTACCATAGCTCCTTGAATTCATGTTTTGAGGAAGATGGTTTTTTGACCTTTTGTTTATTTTCCAAATTGAAATGGTTAAAATGAATTGTCCACCCTTATTTATAGAATGTTTTGGCCCTTTTTACCCTAATTTGGTCCTCTTTTTCCCTTTTTTTGGCTCGACAACTACTTGAGTTCCTTTTTGATAGATATTTGGGTCATTCTAATGAACTTTTTCTTTTGGTTTGGTGTTTTCTTGAGACAGGTTACACTTATATGATCCCATGGTAAAATTCATTTTTTGACATTTGCATATAGGTTAGGTTTTCACCACCCCACATTTTGCATATTGTTGACTTCTTCGCTTTGCCATAGGATCGATCCCACGGAAGTGCAACATAGAACCTCCTCTGCTTCTTTGGAAGTGTTGTAATTAGGTGGTAGAGACTTCCTCTACATGGATGCCCTAGATAGATCCTTTGCTTCCTTTTGGTGTCCATGCTATGATTTTTCTCCATAGGCTTGGGAGTCCTTTTAGCCCCGCCATGATTATATTTAGAAGCCCCATTCTTCTTCATATTTTCTGGCTCTTACCCAAGGGACTCCCCATGAAAATATTTTGTTGTCTTTTAGGCTCTCTTAAACTTTGGCTAACGAGAGATTATTTATTCTTTTCTATCTCGTATGAATTACTTAAGAAAATAATCCCTTTGGAAGCAACATCTAACAAGAAGATTACCGAGCTTACCTTCTCTAGGATTGTAAAAATTAATATGAATTAGTCCTATTGTTTCATACTTAATTGCATTGCATGTCTCATCCTTGCGTATTTGGACTAATGCCGACTTCATGTTGCTATTAACTGAACGTTCAAAGAATTCCTTAAATGCAAGCCTTGTAGCATTTTTTTCCCTTTGTAATCTGACACCTTGACCCATGGAGGAATTTTCTTGAGTTTCCTTATCCTACACATGTCTCCTTGCATTGAGAATTAGTATGTTCCATGCGCTTGAAACTAGTTTTATTTCCCATGACACTCATTCCTCCTTTGTAACATAACATTCTTTTATTCTTTTTCAAGCTCGTTCATTTTTTTTGAAAAAAGACAAAAAAAACAAATATTCCAAAAAGAGGGGATGGGATATACATTCTCTTTTTTCGGCAGCAAGATAGTCGCCCTTGGAAAAATCACATCCTTCCATTTGTTTGCCAAGCATTGGGATCTAGTATGACCTTAAGAAGTTGTTCTCGTTACATAGAGTTGTATCCTCCTCCCTTTGGTTGTTCTTCCAAACATATGGAGAGTTTTTGGTGCCTCCTATATCACAAAATTATGTCAATATTACTCTACCCGAGTCTCATCATTTTGTCGTTATTTTATCCAAGGGAAGCTTTATCCAACCTGAGACGACCATTTTGTAGTTTATCTCTTGACTTTCATGAGTCATCCATCCCGAGAGTCCAATCAAGTTTAGATTCAAAATCAATGAAGTTTTGCACCTGATGAACGATATCCTCTAGTATTTCCCCGACGACATGTGGAATACCTCAAGGTAGTGAGTATCACACTCATATTGTACTCCTACCTGAGCTTTTGAAGATCTTGAAGTTTTTTCTCGAGCAATGAAGTCCTCATCTCTAGCCACAAGCATCGATGATTCTTGAATATGTGTATCATTTTATAATTGTATATCTTCAAATGATATTAAGATGTAGATCCGTTGTGTATTATTCACAACTTCATTTTATATGCAAATTTTGTCTAATATTTGTATGTGACATGGATCTTCAGTGTACTTGATTGGCATCCATGCTTAGTTTATTTCGAGCATGGGTATGCCCGCCTTAGAGAGATTATCATTATTTTTGTAGATGACATGCTCACGAAGACTCATCTCGGGCTCACTCGACTCACTGCCTTCGCATTGTGTAAAGATTTGGTAATGAATTTCGACCATCAATTGCTCTTCTGACCTCACACATTAGGGGGAATATTTTATAGTCCAAAAATTCCTTATATGTTCATACAATACATTGGCATTTCCACTTACAAACTTTGTCAAAATACTGTTGAGGCTTCCTCTTAAAAAACCATTTTTTGGATAATGTGCACGTCCTGCTACACTGATAGCTTGCATACACACACATGCTACATGCTAGTTAGCATGTGTACATACGTGATTTTCATGCTAGTTACCCCGTGTTTACCTCCAAAAGGTGAAAAAAATATAAAATTGCACGAAATTAAGCGAAGTTTACAAGCTATAGAGGGTTTCCTAACCATTTACCCCTTGTAGCCCATCCCCAAACCAAATAACCATTTTTTTATCATATAAAAAGAGGTCTTGGGGTGTCATTTAGAGAGACAAGTAAGAGAATAAGAAAACTCTGTCAAAATTCCTTCCCCTTCTTCGCACAAGATTTGCATCCTATTCTGAGTTTTGGCCTCATCCTTCGCCTCTAGCCCTTTCTCCTTATGCAACCCTTCCTCCTTCCCTAGGTGATAAGTTAATTTTGAGAAGCTAATGTGGGATTGATGCACTTGGAGCCACGATAGAGGAGCCTAGACCCGGTTCATGGAGTGATTGTCAATAAAGTTTGTTATCCTTTTTATCTTAAAATTGAATAAAAGAGTTCATTCTTGTCCCAAAAAACTATGTCTACATGATTTTGTTGATTCATGCATTTATATCTATGTGTTGGCCCTCAACCAAGTTTTGAGGAAACCTTGGTCAGGTTTGGACCACCTTTTAGTCTTCGATGCGAGGATCGAAGATGGAGTGCCATGGCGAAGCTGAGATCATGGATCTCACTTGTTTTGCGGGCTATGTGGACCTAACAAGGGGTTCATTAGGGGTTTGTAATGGGTTATGGGATGTCATCCCATGGGTTTACCCATGTTTAGGCCTTTTTGTAAGGAAATGTAAAAGTATAAATAGATATGAATGTATGGTAGAAGACACACTTAAGAGAGACTTAGAGAGCGAAGTATAAGTGGCTAAGTGCAATAGTTTTGGGTTGCTTTGTGCAAAAGCTTGTGTATGTAAGGCTCTGTGCTTGATAGAGAAGTTGGCTTTGTGTCGTGACCTAGTTTTGGGAAGGAGGATCTGGTGCTCAGTGCACAAATCTCCTGTCTTCTGTGAAGCTTGGATTTGTGGCTTAGTGAATGGGAGTAGATGAATGTAAGAGATTGAAGAATAATAAATAATATGAAGCAATTGGTGGATGTAGCTCCACACTGGGGTGAACCACGTATATATTATGTCTTTGGTTTTCTTTGTGCTATGTGTGTTTGTCATTTATCTTCTTAGTGCTTTTGTTATTATGTATATTGAGAGATATGATGTTTCTTAGTGATTTACTTGTTCTTTATGAATGCATGCTAGATATAACTCAGTGTTATGTGCTAAATGATTGGAGTATCTTTACTATTACTGCGCCGATCTATCTTAGGGTTTTTTTGGCGATGTTAATGAAGCTAACGAGTTAATGAATATCATCTTGTAGTGTTAATAAAATACTTTGTGAAGTGTTTCCATAACAGATCTATGTCCCAACTTGGTTACAGACACATGAGTCTTGTAACCGCCCCCTCTCCTACCTCGGGTGAGACTTCACCTGCTTCGCAGGTGTTTCCGAAAGGGCCAGTAGTTAGGGTTTGATTGGTGCATTGTTGAAGCGTTGAACCCTAGGTCTGCCCCTATGCCAACAAATGGTTCTATTGTTGGGACCTGAAACTGTGATTGCTGGGAATTGAAGCTTTGTGCATAGATCTGTTGTTGAAGTACGTAGTCTTCTACTTGACTTGCAAATATTTTTGCTAAGAAAGAAATCTGATCTGAAGAAAAGAGGTAAATCTTTGTGCTTTGATAAGAGTAAGATAAGTGAAATTTTTTGTTTCTAAAGCATGAACTTAAGTATGTTTAATACATTTTGTCCTAGTCTAAAAGCTAGGGTGTAGTTGGAAGAGAGATTTGATCTAAGTAAAGATAATATAAATAAATAAATATATGTTATTCCTATGCATAGAGATATATTTTGGACTAATAAGTGGATGTAGGAACCTAAAAAGAATTTTTGCAGATTGCAGATCCAACACTGTGATCCTAGTGCATAGTACATAAGAGGTTGTGGAACGTTTAAAAGAAAGAGAGGATTGACACTATGTTATAACTGTATAAGACCGAGACATATTGCTAAGGAATTCCCTGGTATAGGTCCTATTTGTCTTTGTTGTAAAATTGTTGGTCATGAGGTTGAGGATTGTCAAAAGATGACTGCTAAAGTTGAAGGAATGAACATGAGACAAGAAAACTATCAAGAGACTAAGAATTTGAATTCATTAAGTTTGTTGAGAACAATACCCATTTCCCACTCTTGTTAGGAAAGACTTGGATTGAGAAAGATCAGATCAGAAGGAAAGCAAAGGAATACGCCGTAGAAAAGAAAAAGAAAGAAGTAAGAGATTTCATAGCCAGAATAATAGACCGACTAATAGAAGAACAAGAATATAAGTTGAAGCAACAAAAGGTAAGAGAATTAGATAGCAATATTGAAAGAATGAAAGAAGGTTTGAAGGACCTATCCATGCAAGAAAGAAGAATACCCACCCTAGAATTAATAATAGAAGAGATATCGAACCCTTTGAGAGCACATCAGTAGTGCGAAGTCACTATGATAGGACAAGATAAGAATAAGAATGAAAAGAGGTTTCCAGAAACAGTTAGAGAAACTTAGATCACAGGAAAGAAGGAAAGGAATCTCAATAAGAAGAAATCCAAGTTAGAAAATCTACAAGAAGCTATAGATAACAGATGGAATACTTCATGGGAGTTAGGTCTGCAGGACTTGAACCTCCCTGAAACAACATAACCACGTATAATGGGACTTTTCCCTGGCGAAGCTATATGACCGTTGGAGGCACCCCTCCTGTTAGAATGACGCTCCAAAATGGCTAGAAAACACATTTATGGGTGGATGGACCTCTTTTGGGACGTTGCAACCACGCCATAATGGATAGATTCACATTGATGGAAGCATTCTTGCTCGTTCAAAGAATCCATTACGAAGCTCACTTAGTCAACCCATTGGTCACTACACCAGGACCACATTTTTCCACCCATGAATTAAATGAGCTAACAAAGAACTTATTGTGCGTTGAACTGTGATTTCATAATCCAGACATCGCCATCTATTTGTCTACCCCACCTGTCTATTCACCTACCCCAACCTACCTGTTTAAAAGTGAGAATGTCAGGCGAATGCACTGAGTTAGAGAAGTCCATCAAGGAGGTTCTTAAAATTTTTATCGCTGATAGAGCTATGTATGAAGGTATCCAGGCATCTTCGACCAGGGGAATACAATCTTCCCCTTTGTTTGGATGACATTCGGGTCGTACTAGCCCCGCGACTGAACAACAAAGTAAGCATCGCAATGATCTGGCTAATGCGAAGCAGATCCCATCGATCTTACTCGATTATATTCCACTGTTGTCTAGTGCAGTTAACCATGAAAAAATTCCATGAGACTATGAGTACACTATGATCACTGTGTACATTTCGAAGGGAATACACGTAGTCAGGAGCCAGTTGGGACAGATCCTGCTACTAAACAACAACAACTTCAACCTTGGAGATAGAAAGAACTAATATATTCTAGCACCCCACAAATACCTGACAAATTCAACTGGGAAGAGTCCTAGCATTATCTCCCAGCCATAGATTAAGGAGCTAGCGCAGTCCACTGTGCTCAACGTGATGAAAATTCCCCATTTTGGCCACCACCAAGAGGTTAACGCTTGCATTAAACTCCTCTTGTCATGCTACCATTATGGATACCTATGGCTCAACCAAAATCTTACTATGGATCCAATGTTGATCCACTTGATTACAAGATTAAGCATGAAGGGACCTGACCTTCCACAATTTTACCCAGGGAATGCCTCAGACCACTCCCTCGCACAATGTATTAAGAAAGAATATGGAGAAATTGAAAAAGGAAAGTGAGGCTACAAGGTAGCCTCTATCCAGGATGGCGCAGTGCACCTCGCTTTCCAGCTCATATATGGAAAGATCATAAGAAAGAACCACCCCACAAAGGTCACTAGATTCATGGTGGACCTCACAGGAAAATGTGTGGAGGGAATGCAAATGAATTGGGTGAGTTA
>JASDQU010753847.1:7286-23809 GCA_032191745.1 Picea mariana
GAATGAAGGGCAACAAGATCGCTCAACAATCTTTTCATTTTTAGAGAGTCTAAAAAGAGCTTAAAGAAGACTCCAGGGGGCTACTTTTCTCCATTAATCTAGACAAGATCAAAAAGAATAAATACAGTCTCGTTGGATATTGCTTTCGAATTTCAAAGAGAGATTTAAAGACAACAAAGCATGCTCATTAGGGAGTCTTGAAGGTAAGGCCAAGAATAATGATGAACAAAAGAATGAGGGTTCATTATGCAATCATGATAGGACTATAGTCATTACTGATAGCATGGAGGCCAAAAATGCAGCAAAGGATCTACCTAGGGAATCCATGTAAAGGTAGGCTCTACCACCTAATTATGACACTTCTAAGGAAACAATGAAGGTTCTGTGTCGCACTTCGGTGGGGTCGATCCTATGGAAAAGAGAAAAAGACAATGAGATGCAAAAAGTGGGAATGAAATCCTCACTTAGATGCAAAACGCTAGAAAAAATGACTTTTACCAAAGGATACCAAAAAATGTGGCCCATCCCAAAAAATCACCAAAAGGAAAGGAAAAGAGTATCGAAACGACTAGTACAAAACTCATAAGTGAAATCGAGTGAACACCAATCCAGGAAAAAAGACAAAGGCGCCCAAAAAGGGGAAAAAATGGCCAAAAAAGTCTATAAATAGAAGTGGGCATCTGATTTTTGCCATTGCAATTTAAAAATCAACCAAAAGGTGAAAATACCCCTTTGCTAAAAGAGAGGATTCTGGGAGCTTCAGTGAATGAAACGACCTTCTGTTTGGACCTAGTAAGTACAAAACACCTACTCTTGAAATTCAATACTTCCTTTTAGTTTTAATTTTCTATTTGGAGGGGGCGCAATCTTGTAAAAAGTGTAGCCCTGCATGTACGAGGGCTATCCAAGGCCAGCCTGTGTATGTACTCGGGAAGAAGACTAAACAACCCACGTACGTACACAACTGTGTAAAAAGAAGCCCACATACACCCTCTAGTAATTTGAAAAAATAAAAAGCAAGCACCGACTCCTCAATTTTTCCATGTAACAAGATGTATGTTCACTGGAGAGAGAGAGAGCATGAAGAGTTCGACATCTTGGCTGAGGAGGACCCTGTAGCCATTGCTGCACTAAAACAATGCGAGTTATGGAAGTTCTTCCAGTGTCTGTTTATGAGGGCACAAACGAGGTTGATCCATGGTCTTGTGGAGTATTTCCATCTTGATACTAAGGCTTTCATTCTAGAGGGTCAATCACTAACCCCAACCACAAAGAATATCTACTTCTTGACTGGCCTCTTGAGAAGAGGGAACCAGTTAACTTGAGGAATTTTCCTCCAGGGCCTTTAAACATCAAGGACTACATTCAGATGTACTTTGAGGCTGATGCTGAGAAGGTAGGTTATCAGGTGCCAATCCATAAGATCACCAGCCTTTCTTTGCATGTGATATTACTTTTTATTGGGTGGATCACTGGATCCACAACCCTTCATTAGGCCTCCTAGGAACATATGCATTGTGTCATTCAGTGCTTGGAGGCCACCATATTTGACTAGAGTAATACCATGCTTATGTCCATGAAGAGACATATTATAGAGTGTCGATGACATACCAACTAGAACTTTGGGTTTAGTACTATCTTGTGCTCCTTCTTCATTGAGAGGGTGCCTAGTCTCAATCCTAGAGAGACAGTGCAGGGGCATGTAGCCTCCTTCCCAACAGTGAGCAGGTGGGCAACTTTGCTACCTAGACAGGGTGGAGGGAGGACCATAGAGGCCTTCAACGATAAATTTTTTGATTGGTGGGAACATCAGATCCCGATGATCGAGAATTATCCATATGCAGGGACCAACTTCACCAGAGACCCAGACATACCTATGCCTTCCGACGAGGAGCAAGGTGAGATAGGTAACATATATTTTAAAGTTTATTTAATTTTTAATTTTCATATATATCCTTTTTATGTGTCTATAGAGTACTGAATCGTGTATCTGTTATGTACAGATGTGGGGACTGTATGACCAACATACTTTTCTAGGACTCAACAATGTCCTCAACTTGAGGCAGGACCAACAGCGGCAGGAGGACCAGCAGTTGTAGGGGGACCCCCAACCAAAGAGGCTAACAAAGTCTTGCAACGAGTGGAGCGCAACCTCACTACACTCACTCGTGCCATCCTTATCGCAGAGATAGAGGATCTCCTCCCTGCTATGCAGCCTCATGTAGTAGGGGTGCCTCAGACTTGGGTCCAACTGTTCCGATGTTTGGCAAACACCATTGTACATTATAGCAGGGCCTATAGGTATCTTCTTTAGATAGAATTAGACCATTGATGTGTCAAGGGCACTTTTTTTACTATATGTATTTTTTGAGGGCAGAAGCCCAGTGATGTAGACTAATGACTTTTGAGGATTTCATGCCCACCTATGTACTCGTAACACTATTTTTTTGGACACATATATATTTACATATTTCTTGTCTTATGGATGACATTTTTACAAATGTATTTACATGTGTATGTGTGTGATTTTCTTTTTATATGTGAGCAACATGCCAATCTAAAACTTGATTATCTAGAGTATATGTTAGACGATTAAATCTCCTCAGAACATGGATATATGTAATGTAATCGAAAGATAGTTCTAAGAGATGCACCCTAAGGAATTGTCAGTGCATAGTGGGATCATAAACGTGGTAAATCCCATTTAACTGGGACACAAACAACTGATCATCTAGGTAGACCCAAAGGTGAGAAATGACATGTGACAAAGCATCATGAACAAATTCTATCACTATGTTGTAGTCGGAAAATTTGTTCGTAGCGTCGCCTAAACAAATACCTCCAAAAGATAGCAACTGGCCTCCAGGTTTGAAAACCACCCAAGCTGCAGAAGCAAGTCTCTGAGTGTGTCGGCTAGTGCCGTCCGTGAAACCAAAATAAAACTTCGATTCACTTGACATCTACCACGGTGAAAAATAAGACATAAATAACTACACATCCACAAAAAAAAGAGACAAAAATGTATAAGAAGCTATACATATATACAAGAAGTCACCCAGGCGACCAACCTAAGAGTAGTACTTCTTAAGGTAGAGCCCATTTCTAGGCTTTGCCAAGGCATTTCCCTCAAAATAAACCATATGTTAAGTGCCCTTCTCTAAGACCTCTCTCACAATGAATGGGATGAACCACATGGGTTTGAACTTGCCTACCCCCAGGGGATCTTTGTCTTGATCATAGACCAGGACAAGATCTCCTTAGGAGAAAATCCAAGGATGAATGAATCGATCGTACTGACACTTGACTCATTTCTTATGAGCATCATTGGCTAAGGATGCATCACAACACTGCTCATCGAGCTGCTCGATATATAGAAGGTGTTCCTCAAGTGGTGAAGTGTCCGAGTGTAATTCCACTACCAACTTTAAAGAAGAAATCTGGCACTCAATAGGTAAGAATGCTTCCAGCTCGTATACGAGTTGAAAAGGTGAAAAACTGGTGGAAGTATTCACAGACATTCGATAGTCCCACAATGATGAGTACAACATCAAATGCCAAGTCGATTTGGTAGAATTTATCATCAACTGAAGAATTCTCTTGAGAGACTTATTAACAGCTTCAACCTGACCATTCTCTTGTGGGTAATAAGGTGATGGATGTTCCTTCTTGAACCCAATATTTGATGTTAATTTAGTCATCATTTTGTTTTGGAAGTGACTGCCATGGTCAATGACAATCTCCTTTAAGATACTGAACCTTACTACTATCTGATTAAAGATGAAAAGAGTTGATGTTTCACCATCATTGCTAAATGTTGGTTTAGATTCGACCCACTTTGTGAAGTAGTCTACTGCTACAATGATGTAATGATGCCCCATGGATGAAGTCGGGTGGCATGTAGTAAAATCAATCCCCCACTTGGTGAAAGGACCAACAAAAATGACTGGAAACATAGGAGCAGGATATACCTACATCTTCCGATAAAAGATCTGGCACGTGTGGCAGTTATTGACTACCTCTACACAATCCTTGATTAATGAGAGCCAAAATTAAACTGCACGTAGAATATTTATGGCTCTTTCCAACCCATACAAATGACCACCACATGCTCCAGTGTGACATTCATTCAAAATGAGCTCTTCTTCTTCGTGGATAAGGCATCTCTGAAGAGTGCAATCTACACATCGACAATACAATGTGTCATTGAGGATAAGGCAGTTTCGTGCCTGATGTCAAATTTGTCAACACTCATTGTGGGAAGCAGAAGCGGGGCACTTCAAAGTCTAGATATACACAAGTATATCTCCATACCAGGGGTCTAAATATGCAATTAGAAAAATATCTCCATTAATAGGAAATTATTCGAGCATGATATCACTAGACTCGACTGGAAGTTCCGATATGAGTTCGATAAAGAGCAATGAATTTTTGGATTTCGTAGAAGCATAATCCAAGTCAAATTCCTGTAACATGACTATCCATATACTGATATTTCTGCCAATGACCCATTGTGTTAACACATATTGGAGGGGTTGACGAAGGAGATGATGGTGGTCTTGCGAAGAAAAATGTAGTGAAGGAACCGTTGGACAACATGAACAATTGCCAGGGAAATTTTCTTAACATGAGAATAGTTGAGTTCCGATCCAATCAGGCCTCAGCTAAGGTAGTATATAATGTTCTCTTTGAGCATATAGTCTTCTTGAATCAAGACCATGTTGATGGTCATCTCTGCAACAACCAAATACAACAAGAAATCTTTGTTATAATCAGGAGGCCAGAGCAGAGGGGTAGACGTCAGTGCACGTTTCAATGCTTCAAAGGGGTGTTGAGCTGCTTCATCCCAACAAAATGGGACCCCTTTTTTCAAAATATGCATAAACCCTTTAGTGATCTCGGCATAATTTGCAACAAAACGCCAAAAAAAATTTGCTTTCCCCTGTAAGCTTTGAAGATGGGGTATCATGCAAGGGGGAGGTAATTGAACTATCACCTCAACCTTGAGATGATCGACCATTATCCCTATTGTCAATACAATAAAACCTAAAATATGACCTGACGTCACACATAAATTACACTTGTTAGGATTCAAGCGAATCCGATAGTAGTGACATCTCTCAAAGATTAGTTGAAGATGGGCGGGATGATCATATCTCTTGCGAGAACGTGATGCTAGATCATCAAGGTATGCCTTGACTATGTGTTTGAGGTCGTGAAAAGAGAATGACATGGCCCGTTGAAAGGTGTCTCCAACATTCTTTAGGACAAAAGGCATCTTACGATACGTGAAGGTATCCCTAGGACAAATAAAAGCCATTTTATGTTGGTCCTTAGGTTTGATTTGAATTTGATTGTATCTTGAAAAACTGTCCATGAACGAAAAGACCTTGCAACCCTCACATTTGTCAACAATCTAATCGATAAACGGGGTAGGGAAATTGTGTTTTAGATAGGCCTTATTCAAATCATGGAAGTCCATACAAACCTGAATCTTCCCGTATTTCTTGTTAATTGAAATTGAGTTTGACACCCATTCCGTCAATTGTACAGGGTAGATAAAACCGACATTGAGCAATTTTTCTGCTTCTGACTTAATTGTTGCCACTTTTCAAGGATTGACCGGAAAAAGCTTATTTCAGACTAGTTTGGCATTGATATAATTCGTGATTTCATGCTCAACAATTCGTGGGTCGATTCCTAGAATTTCCTTGTAAGACCAGGTAAAAAATTCGCGGAACTCTCTGAATAACTCGGTGTAAGTTTGAATCTCCTTAGGGGAGAAATTTGCTCCGATGAAAACATTATCCATGACACCAGGGGTTTTGGATATATTGAATGGAATCATTGTATAATTTTTTTCCATGTTACCCTCGGCATAAACTCCATGCGTAGATGAAGGATTGATAGGACAAGGACTACCTCCATTCACGTTCAAAACAACTTCTCTTGCCTCTATTCTCCTAAGCTTAGGAAGGAAGTAAGATCTATGATGTAGATCATCCCAAGGAGTATTAGGACAAGTCATTGCCTCGAGACTCGCCTTGTCTTAGGGAAATACCAAGTCTAAAGGGTCTTGAGTGGCAAGAGAATTTTAAGCCCAAATAGACTCGAGAACCAGATCTAACTCCTGTGAGGGAGCCAGATCGAGGCTGGACGAAGTTTTATCGACAATTTTGTATACAACCTCAGCCAAGGATAAGGGCATGGCCATGCCATGATGCCCTATCCCTTCCATCGAGGCTGATGGGGAAGGTAAATTCCACAGATCGTTAAAGTAGCTCATTTGAAATGATGATGCTTGGAAAATTGTAGCCCTTGGCTGGCTGGGAACAACTGATATAAGATTTACATTGCTGGAAGGAAGAGGGTAATCAAAGTTTCCCATCAACGATGGAAACAAACCAACAACTAATTTCACAGTGTCAGGCTACAGATTATCAATCATTAGGACCGTGGAAGCTCCCGATGAAGGGCTAGGATGAGAGAAGGAAAAATGGTCAATGGTCAGAATCCTACCCTCGTGCAGAAAACATAAGACCTGAAAAACTGTAGCAACCACCGCATAAGTCCAAATTATTACTAACAATAGGTTGTAGTCGAGAGCCGCATCAAGCACTTCAACTTCGACAAACACATTTTTACCTCCCAACTGCATGGGGAAGGAAGGAATTATTCTGTGTGGTCTAAATGACTAACCGTCAAACGTCGTAAGAAATGTAGGCGACAAAGACAACTCAGGCTGGCCAATGGCCTTCCAACATGCCAACGACATCATGTAATTCAAGGCACCCTCATCAACCACTATACGAAAAATGTTCCATGTAAAATATTTCGTGCTCTAAGCCACTACTATCTGAAAGGAAACGTGGTGAGGAAGATGGGGTTTTAAGTCAGTTGGATAAAAAATGATCGCTCCTAGGTTACAAGTCTCTGCCACTCCCAAGGTGGACAAAAAATATTTTCTCTGTGAGGGGAAACTCTGGAGGACTTCCAGAGAGGACATTGTGTAAGGGGTCTGTGCCATATATTCTACAATAGAGTATTTATGGGTGACCCTTGCATTTGGATTATGACAAGCCTTCTTAAACACACCTTTAGGGATGAAATTCATCGTTTCGCCCATCGCCTTCTCAATTTGGAGAGAATTTGATGGCTTAGTGGCTTCCTTTCCTTTATCGACAGATTATGGAATTCTGTAGTCTTGAGCCCTAGTCAGAAAATGAGATTTGACATTCATCATGTAACTATTTATGCTTGGGTTATTATTGGTAGGGGTGGGGGGTCCCTGGCTGCCCCCTGCCGTGCTTGTGGATGCAGAAGCTTGAGCCACATTTTTCCCTTGGTGGAAAAGGGTTTTTCAACACAACAATATGTTGTTGTACTAATAGCTTCTGAGATTCTTCAAGTCGAGGGCACAGGTGAGCTGGCTAGTCTTCCATGCAGAGATTACATAGATACTTAGTCTTCTTCTTCTCCGTATTTCCCTCGCCAGCATTATTGGTATCCTTTTTATCCCCTTTACCCTTCTTATTTCGTTGTTTCTTCTTTCCCTCGGTCTGTTGGTTGGCCTTGGGATTGTTCGACTACACACTGTGTACATCCGATGTCTGGGTAGGGGGAACAACAGAACTTGGAGTCTGGCTGGCCACAGTCTATTGTATCAAAAATTTTTGCAACTGATTTGACAAGAGGTCCACGGAATTGCTTTTTGCTGAGCCCACAATGTCATCAGCATGGGGCCCATAATTTTTCTTGGCCTTATCGAGAGTAGACCATGATGCATTTGGAAAGATCTCATAGAGCATGCCAGACTGAGAGTAGATCAGTTCAAGCTACTGTGCTCTCATAATCACCTCCTCCTCTGAAAACACTCTAGAAGTAACTATGTCCTTGGATACGCAGGGCACCAAAGACTTCAAGAACCACTCAAGAAAGAAAGTAGGAGAGATCTTGACCTTAATTAAGATCTTTCTACGCCGCCATTCTCAAATATGATCAGAGAAGTGTTTGACTTTGGTTTTCTCAAAGTTGGCCAGCAATTCGGTGTCAACATCGTATCTCATAGTTAACTGGAAATGTTTCAAGAAGACCATCACCAAGTCATTGAAGTACGAGTACCTTGATCCATCGAGTTCAATATATCACTTCACAACACCCACTATAAGAGTGCATTGGAAAAGGTGCAACTGGACAGAGTCGACTTTCAACGAGTTTGATGCACACCATAAATGAAAAGTAGTCACATGATCACCTGGATCTTCGCGAGGCTTTCCCTCAAATTTCAAAATATCTAAAGGAAACTTAGTAGGCATGGGGGGGTAATGCAGACCATGATATATTGGGTCATTCATTAATATCAAAAATTCCGGAAGATGTAAAGTTGTCAGAAAAGGTAGTTTCGGTTGTGAACTATTTACAAGAAAAGAGGGCCCTAGATTTTGTTTAGCACCAGTTTTCCAGGAAACATTGGACTTCTGACTAGGGATTTAGTAGAAACCGTGGCCTTGACCAACATAGGGAAACTGCATTTGTTGGGGTGTCATCGACTTAATCCTAAAATTGGAAAACATAGCTTGTGCAGGGATTGATCCCTACATTGTGTTCCAAGGACCTTGGAAGGGGATTCCCCCAACCGATCCGATGGGCATGGGTACAGAGCCTTGCCCAGGGTTCCATTGAGTATGGAAGGGGTTACCCTCGATCGAAATCCCTTGTGAGGGAACTAATTCATGCTAAGGATTCCAAAGACCCTGTGTGGAGTAAACTCTAGTTGTCTCTCCCTGTGAAGGAATAATACCTTGCACCATGTTCTGTTGACCAAAGTTGGGGTTTCCCTAGTCGAGAAAGCGACTGAAGAAAAAGAATTATTCCCAAAAGCACTGAAAAAAGAGAACACCATAGATCCCACCGACGTTGAATAAGATGAAGTTCCTAAACTGTCTCCACGAAAAAAACTATAATTAGCATTTGGCTTGATTGACTGCTGAAAAGAACCACCGAGTGAAGGGGACAGAGGAGGTATATGACCACCACCATAAGGGATAGAATTAAAAGGGATAGTAGTTCCCATGGTTGGCCCTTGCAAGGGATAGTTTGATCTCCCTACCCCAAGACCCATGGTCTGTAAGGTAGAATAAGTAAGAACCGAGTTTATATCATATTCATGCATCCCATAAGAGAAGGATCACCCAACGCACTCTGAGTAAATAGAAGAGTTGTCGAAGACATCAAAGGTATCGAACCACTTCTCGAAGTTTAGGGAGTCAAGACCACTTTGGTCCTAATTAGAGAAGGTGGGAGAGGAGGTAGGATGCCCCCTGCATTAGTATCTGTAACAGGAGTATGAGGAATCCCAGACAAAGTAGTGGAATTCACTTCCATTGTCGCTCGTAGAACTAGCTAGTGCTCAAAATACGTCACCTCAAAAGGGACAATCTGAATCAAGATCAGCACCGACAGGTCGGTAATTGGAGGATTGGCTGGACTGAAACCTTCAGTTTCAAGGTCAAAGATGGTGGATTCCTCTGGAGCCAAAAAGTCTCCTCGTGGAGCAGGATCGATCACAGTTTCATGTGGCCCGGTCTCTTCAAGCAACCCTTCTTGATCAAGTCTTCGCCTTAATAGTGGAAAAAGTAGCTCCAAAGTAACCGATGACAAGCTTTGAAGCCTTCGCGATCGACATAGTTGTTGATATTCCACTTTGTGAAATGATCAAAGGAAACAATAAGGATTGACTAGCATGGAACACAAATCACACACTAAAAAGTTTTCCTAAAGATAAATCAAGAAATCGACTAACTAGTGGGAAGGATGGTTACGCCAATCGACACTTGAGAAACTAACCGGTGCAAGTGAAACTCGAACATGGAAGCACCTTCTGGGTATAATTTTCAAAGTGAGATCCGATGTTCTCCCTAGGTACCATGGTATACCCCTACAGTCACCTGTGTAAGTCTGTAAAATATGGAAACTAGGTTTCCAGCTCGCAGTCATTTACCAGGCGGCTACAATCAATAGTCGGGCAGATCGTAATGAGAAGGATAAAAATTTTGAATCCGTTCAAGGGTATCGAAAGAAAATGGCCTGAAAGACAAATGAGGATATCGAATGAATTCGAGGTCCACGAAGCTCCGTAGGAAAATGCAATCGGTATTGTTCCCANGTGTTATTCTGTTCAAGTGCTATTTCTGTTGCTACTTCGTATATCATTTCTGTGTATTGTGAAGATTATGCTGGATATTATACTGTTATTCTGTTATTTCTAGCATTTCGCTTCTGTTCTGCATATGTTATATATCTGGTATCTTGCAGGTACAGAGCCTTGCCTAGGGTTCCATTGAGTATGGAAGGGGTTACCCTCGATCGACATCCCTTATGAGGGAACTGATCCCTGCTAAGAATTCCAAAGACCCTATGTGGAGTAAACTCTAGTTGTCTCTCCCTGTGAAGGAATAATACCTTGCACCATGTTCTGTTGACCAAAGCTGGGGTTTCCCCAGTCGAGAAAGCGACTGAAGAAAAAGTGTTATTCCCAAAAGCACTAAAAAAAGAGAACACCATAGATCCCACCGACATTGAATAATATGAAGGTCCTAAACTGTCTCCACGAAAAAAGCTACAATTAGCATTTGGCCCGATTGACTGCTAAAAATAACCACCGAGTGAAGGGGACGAAGGAGGTATATGACCCCCATCGTAAGGGATAGAATAAAAAGTGATAGTAGTGCCCATGGTTGGCCCTTGCAAGGGAGATTTTGATCTCCCTGCCCCAAGACCCATGGTTTGTAAGGTAGAATAAGTAAGAACCGAGTTTGTATCATATTCAGGCATCCCATAAGAGAAGGATCACCCAACGCACTCTATGTAAATAGAACAGTGGTCGAAGCCATCAAAGGTATCAAACCACTTCCCGAAGTTGAGGGAGTCAAGACCACTTTGGTCCTAATTGGAGAAGGTGGGAGAGGAGGTAGGATGCCCCCTGCATTAATATCTGTAACAGGAGTATGAGGAATCCCAGACAAAGTAGCAACATTCACTTCCATTGCCGCTTGTAGAACTAGCTAGTGCTCAAAATACGTCACCTCAGGAGGGACAATATGAATCAAGATCAGCACCGACAAGTCAGTAATTGGAGGATTGGCTGGACCGAAACCTTCAGTTTCAAGTTCAGAGATGGTGGATTCCTCTGGAGCCAAAAAGTCTCCTCGTGGAGCAGGATCGATCACAGTTTCCTGTGGCCCGGTCTCTTTGAACAACCCTTCTTGATCAAGTCTTCGCCTTAACAGTGGCAAAAGTAGCTCCAAAGTAACTGATGACAAGCTTTGAAGCATTCGCGATCGACATAGCTGTTGATATTCCACTTTGTGAAATGATCAAAGGAAACAGTAAGGATTGACTAGCATGGAACACAAATCACACACTAAATTTTTTTCCTAAAGATAAATCAAGAAATCGACTAACTAGTGGGAAGGATGGTTACGCCAATCGACACTTGAGAAACTAACCGGTGCAAGTGAAACTCGAACAAGGAAGCACCCTCTGGGTATAATTTGTGAAGTGCGAGCTGATGTTCTCCCTAGGTACCGCGGTATACCCCTGCAGTCACCTGTGTAAGTTTGTAAAATATGGAAACTAGGTTTCCAACTCGCAGTCATTTACCAGGTGGCTACAATCAACAGTCGGGCAGATCGTAATGAGAAGGATAAAAAGTTTGAATCCCTTCAAGGGTATCGAAAGAAAATGGCCCAGAAGACAACTAAGGATATCAAATGAATTTGAGGTCCACGAAGCTCCGTAGTAAAATGCAATCGGTATTGTTCCCAAGAAAGACCCTCAATATACAATCCCCACTATGTGTAGTCCAACTTTGGAGGGGTTATCTCCTCTGCCTTTCCTCACATGACCTCATGTTTATCCCTTGTGTTAGAGGGGGGTCTCAACTAACTCTTACGACATTGGACTTAAAGCACTCCCTAACTTACACTCCAATTTTTTTTTTAAAGTGGCCTTGAAGAGTTTCCTCCTCACACCTAATTCAAGGCCCTAAAACCCTAAACTAGTATGTGAACCCTACAAACAAAAAAGTCTAATGTATTTTAGATTAGGCGTTAATTTTAAGGCTTGATTTACTCAAAAGGTATGGTAGTGAAATTGATGGTGTTATGAAGATACAAATAAGGAAGAGAACTTTAAAGCACTTGAAAGAAAAAGATACTTCAAAATCAAAGCAAAGCTTATAAACAACGTTTTGTAGATTCAACTTTTCTAACTGATATTTCAAGATCTTGTAAATGAACAAATCCTAAAACTTTCTTTCGTTTGACTAAAAACTACTTATATTTCAGGAAATCAAAAATAACTTTGAAATGGCGACTCTTTTTCTTTTGAAAATAACAACCTTGACTACTTTACCAAACTAAATGAAAGAAAACATTTTTTATTTTTATTTTTCGAACTGCTTTAACAAAAAAATTGAAGTAAAAAACTTTTTTTGTTTTTCCAAAGAAAGAAACAAGGACAAAGAGAAAACATAAAACAAGACTGATAAAGACCTTAAGCCCACTGCAGATCGTAGGGATTCAACTAAGAAACCAAAAGGTGGATCTAAGACTTGACAGCTCGCTCTAAACCTTTTAGGGAAAACAAAAGAGGACTAAGGAAACAAGTAAACCGAGAATTATACCCAAGCTATGACCACAGACAAAGACTTTGATTGATTCAAGAAATCCTAAGAAGTATGAACTTCTATCAGGAAAGAGACCATCTCTCTCTTTATCAAAAAATACTTTCATGAAATAGAGACACAGGCTATTGCATCAATAACCTACGTATGTACATTGGTTGTCTATAGTGCAAAGCGTATATGTATGCGGGAAAACCCAAAACAAGGCGTGTACACATTTGAGACTTTTCAAAAATAAAAATACAAGGAAGAATTACAGAGCAGGGAAGGATGGTATGCAACTTGGAGGTGACCAGAAACCCTAAAATGACTTAGTAAAATTGACTAAAACTTGAAAGGCAAACAAAAACCAATAAACAACCCAAAAACCTCCCTAAAAACCCTAGAGAGATACCTAATATGGTCGCCAGTTTTGATAGTAGGAAAATACCCCTATAACTATACTAGGGTTTAAGATATAGACAGAGAAAATGACTGTCTAAAAGTAAATCTAGTTTCTACTCTACCCCAAACATACCAAAATCAATGAAAAAAAAGCGATAGAGGAGAAGATTAGTAACTGTACCTTTTATCCCACGTCTGGTGGTGATCTCCTCAAGATCTATAGTTCCAAAGACTGCAAGTCTCCTGCCAAGGCTGACTTGCGTCCAAGACAAGGAAAACAAGGGATGCAAGCATGCTATTTCTATTCATAAATTAGGGTTAGACATCAAATGCTATGTATAAATCAAATAAAATACACAAAACATCATCATTTGGGATGGGGAAAATAGATTCTTTCATTCATCGAACAAATACTGGAACGTACTATTGGCCCTCGACCAAGTTTTGAGGAAACCTTGGTCAGATTTGGCCCACTTTTGGAATTCAACATGATGGTCAAAGAAGGAGCACCTAGGCAGAGCTGAGATCACAGATCTCACTGCTTTTGTGGGCTATGTGGACCCATTAAAGGGTCCTCTAGGGTTTTTGTAACAAGTTTATGGGATGTCATCCCATGAGGTCTTCCAATGATTAGGCCTTATTGTAAGGGTTTGTAAGATATAAATAAAGAAGAATGCATTGTAGAAGTAGTAGTCTTGAAGCTAAGTGAAAGTAGTTCAAGTTGCTTTGTGAAAAGGAATGTATGTGCATTAAGGCTTTGTGCTCGATAGATAATTGGCTCTGTGCATTGAACTAGTTTTGGAAGGAGGATCTAGTGCTTAGTGCATAGATCTCTTGTCTGGTGTGAATCTCAAATCTATGTCTTAGTGCACAGGAGGTAATGAATTTAAGATTCGAGCACATAATAAAAGAGGCGAAGAGGTTGGTGGACATATCCCCACACTGGGGTGAACCACATACATTTGGTGTTGTATGGTTTTCTTTGTGCAATGTTATTTCTATTTTGTTTTTCTTAGTTCTTAGATTAGATGTGTAATGGATATGTATATGTTGCTTTACTTCTTTGCTTATGTTAAAATGATAGATCTGATTCACAGTGCTAAGTGATGAGTGTTTATGGTGCATAATATTTGTTGTTACTAAGCTAGATCTATCCTTGGCTATGTTCTGTGATGTTAATAAGGTTAATGAAATAATGTATGTCACTTCCTAAGAATTAAAAAAAATACTTTGTGAAGTGTTATTATCACAGATCTGTGTCCCAGCCTAGTTACAGACACCTGCATCCTATTACCCCCTATAACATACCCACTACAAAATTCAAAAATTTTCGGTCTTTTTCTTCTTTTCTCCGAGGAACAGAATTCCCCGAATCCCTACGGGGCCTGATACAGACCCTGCCCTTCGTGATCCATACTCATATGATCGATGGCTATGACCACAGGCGTTATCGGAGAGGTGCTTGTCGTCTTTCGTAATTTGGAAAATTGCAAGGCATGTATTTCCCTTTCTCTCTTGTCGTTCAAAGGGCCGAAACCTGAAATGGATCTAACTGCTTAACGAGATTAACAACAACCCAGGTTAAGTCTGGGTAATCTACCCTTAGGGATTTCGCATACTAGAATTTTGGGAGGTGCGATGGTAGGAGGTCTCACACTCGGGTCTACCGGGAGCAGGAACTCCGAAATTTGCATATCGTATATATATATATATATATATATATATATATATATATATATATATACATATATCTTTCTCATCTTATTTCAGGATTTCACTCATTTGGATTTTTCACGTAATAAAACGCCAAGGGGTTCATGCCCTTCGATACTTCGGGATCCGAAACACCGATGTACCAGATTTATGTGCATTAGGTCATCTCAGGGCTTCACATATCGAGATTTCGGAATGTGTGAGGACAGAAGGTCTCGTACCCAGATCCTCCAGGAGCTGAAACTCCGAAATACCAAACTCTAAACTTCGAAGCATCAAGACTTTGCGCACTATGCCATATCGAAACTTTCCCCATCGGGACTTCGCATCTAGTAGGTACACAGAACAAAAATGTCCTTTGGGGTCTCGGGTACCGAAACGCCAAAAACACCCAAGGCTATACGTACTCAGCTATTTCGGTATTTCACCTATCGGGATTTCGGGGCCGGCGCGTATAGGGGAAACTTAACCTTGTGTCTTCTAGGTACCGAAACGCCGAAACGTCGATCCAATTCACACTATCCCTTATTGGGATTTCGCAAGTCAGGACTTCATGATACACGAGGATGAAGAGTCACATTCTTCAATTTCCCGAGTACCGAAAAGCCGATACACCCACTCGTCTTACCCTCGACCAAAATTCAGGGTTTTACAGATCGGAGATTCACGAGGTGTGCAGACAGGAGGTCTCACATCTAGATCTTCCAGGAGTCGAAACTCCGAGGTACCAACTCTTCAACCTGCGCATCTATTTTGGGCTTTCACCCATTGGAATTTCACGGGTCGGGGATTCGGGACTTGTGAGTACAAGGAACTCGCCTCTAGGTATCCTGGGTACTGAAACTTTAGGATCTTATAACTTCTCCATATTATTTCCAATTCAGGATTTCGCAAGTCGCCGTTTCGGGACTTGCGAGTACAAGGAAATACTCCCTTGGGTATTCTAGGTTCGGAAACACCGAAAAGTCCTAACTCATCCACACACTGTCATTTTGGGTTTTCGTGAATCGAGGTTTCAGGTCTTGCGAGTACAAAAGAACTCGCACTTAGGTACCCCGGGTGCCAAAAATCCGAAAACTCATAACTTGCCCACACGCTAGCATTTCGGGATTTCATATGTTGGGATTTCACGAGTCGTGAGGACAAGGGTTCTTACCCGCTGATCTCCCGGGTGCTGAAAAGCCAAAATGTTCTAAGTCTAAGAGGACCATTCTCTCTCTCGTGCAGGGTTTTTCAGACTTAAGCCATAAAATCTTCCAACAGATTCTTGGGTAAGCTTTAAAAAGGGTGTCCCTATGGGAAGATCTATCCAAGGCATTACTTGAGATAAAATAAGGGAATAGATTTCCCAAGAACAGACTTGAATACTGAATCCGTTCAAAATATACATATATACAAATATATACATCAATCATATATGGTCTTTCCAATATAAACATGCAGCCACCATTTCTGGTCAAACACCATACAAACAATCTTATATGGAAATCATTCATAATTTCACAAACCATGAGCATATATGTCAGAATATTTAAATTCAAGATACAAGATATAATAGTTATTAGAAAACACCAAGTGTGATGCAACTGCTGAGAGGGGTGCTCGTTTCCACCCAACCATAGGCTCACCGACTCCAAATGGATTTACCACTAGCCACCCCCGAGCTAGACCACGATGCTTGAGACTCTCTGTCTCTGTTCTTCAGTGATCGAGAATGAAGGTTACTCTCCTTATTCTCTGCTAT
>JASDQU010753847.1:28923-40394 GCA_032191745.1 Picea mariana
TCCTGCAGCATATATATATATATATTCATAATGTTAATTTACATTCGTCGACCTTGTATACTAAGGTCCATTCAGAATCACACATTCACATCTTTGAGTTTGCCACAGTTCTTGGCTAGCATAATTATTTGTATAGACTGGGGGAAACAGGGTGTTACAATTCCCTCCCCCTTTAAGGAACATCGTCCTTGATGTTCTATCTATAATCATGACATGTATGTACAAAGGTAAACAAAATTGGATATACCTGTTTCATGGCATCATCCATTTCCCATGTAGCCTCATCTGGGCCAAAATGTCTCCACTGCACCTTGACCTGTGCAATGGTTCAGTTCTAGAGTGGGGTTTCCTTTCTGTCTAGTATGCATTGAGGTTCTGGTAGGAATTATCCGTATGGTTCCAATTGGATCATAGACCAGTCAATTATATGATTATAATCATGTACATATTTCTTTAATAATGAAACATGGAAAACATTATGTGCTTTTACTGTTGGAGGAAGTGCTAGCCTATAGGCTACAGGTCCCACTCTATCTAGAACCTCAAAGGGTCCACAGTATCGAGGTGCCAATTTGGCACAAGCTCCCATTTTCAAGGAACTCTTCCTGGGCCTAACTCTGAGATATACATGGTATCCCATCTTGAACTCTCTTGGAGTTCTCTTTTGGTCGGCGTAAATTTTTTGTCGGTTCTAAGTGACCTTCAGGTTTTGTTTTATCTGAGTCACTTGCTGTTCCATTTCTTTCAACATGTCGGGTCCAAAAGAAATTATGTTTACGAGATTACTCCAACTGACAGGAGTGTTGCACGGTCTACCATAGAGGACTTCAAATGGACTCATCCTTAAGGATTCTTGGTAGCTGTTGTTGTAAGCGAATTCCACTAGTGGCAGGTAGTCTTCCTACTTCTTGGGTTGATGCATTACATGCATTCTTAACATGTCTTCTAGTATTTGGTTCACTCTCTCTATCTGTCCGTCAGTTTGAGGGTGATAGGCGGTGCTAAACAACAACTTGGTATCTAAACCAACCATCAATGATTTCCAAAAGTTGGAAGTAAATTTCGTGTCTCTGTCAAACACGATCTCTTTCGGCATACCATGCAGTTTAAATATCTCCTTCATGAATACGTTGGCAATGTCTATTACCTTACAAGTTGACTTGATGGGGATAAAATGAGCGGACTTGCTCAATTTATCCACCACTACCATAATGGCGTCATTCTATTTGGTCGAGGTTGGTAACCCAATGATGAAATCCATGGAGATGGTTTCCCATTTCCATTTTGGGATTGGTAAAGGTTGCAATAATCCTACTGGGTGTCGGTGTTCTACTTTAACCTGTTGGCACTCTATGCATTTGGCTAAGTAATCGGCTATGTCTTTCTTCAATCCAGGCTAGTAGAATTGTTTCCTGGTGTCCATGATCATTTTCTGATATCCTAGATGACCAGTATAGGGTCTTTTATGTAGTTCATCCATAATGAACCTCTTCAAGTCATCACAATTTGGAATATACAGTCTGCCTCGGTAAGTGAGCAGACCTTCTTCTGTCATTTGGTAGCCTTCATACTTTATCCTTGTGGGTTCTTGCTGTACGTACGAGGTCACGGTCTAGATGAAGGGATCTATTTCTTGTGCATTTTTGACTCTTTCCTTGACATCTGTCTCACAGGAGCTCACCGTGGCCAGGTGGATTGTTTTCATACTTCTGCTAAGGGAGTCGACCACTTTATTTTCCTTTCCTTTAATGTGTTTGATTTCGAAATCAAACTCGCTAAGGAGGGCCATCCACCTAGATTGTCTAGTATTGAGATTTGGTTGGTCAAACAGATATCTCAATCCACAGTGATCTGTCATAAGTACAAATTTTCTTCTCAGGAGGTAATGCCTCCACATTTTCAAGGCATGCACTATGACAGCTAGCTCTAGATCATGGGTCACATAGTTGAATTCATGGTCATTCAATTTTTGGGATTCATAGAAGACCACACTTCCTCCTTGCATAAGGAATCCTCCGATCCCTTCCTTACAGGCATCTGTGCACACAAGGAAGTCAGCTTCAGGGTCGACGATATTCAACACGGGTGCATGGGTCAGTAGATGTTTTAGGGTCTGAAATCTTTCTTCACATTTCTGTGTCCACATGACTTTTGTCCCCTTCTTCTGGAGGGAAATGATTGGACAACCAATCTTGGAGAATCCTTTTATAAATATCATATAGTATCCTACTAATCCCATAAAGGATCTGATATTCGAAACATCCTTTGGGGTAGGCCATTCCATGATAGACCTGATTTTGTCAAGGTCTACTGCTACTCCTTCTTCGGATAGAACATGGCCTAGGTAATGTATTTGCTTTTGGAAGAAGTCACATTTGCTGAATTTGGCATAGAGCTGATGTTCTCTTAGCACTTGCAGCACAAGCCTAAGATGTTCTTCATGCTCTTCTCTATTCTTGGAGTAAACTAATATATCTTTAATAAAAACCAACACAAATTTTTCTAGGAATCTGCTGAGTACATTGTTCATCAAGCACATGAAAGTGGCAAGGGCATTGGTTAACCCAAATGGGACTACCACAAACTCATAGTGACCATACCTCATCCGGAAGGCAGTTTTATGGATGTCTTCACCCTTAATTTGGACTTGATGGTATCCCGATCTCAAGTCAATCTTTGAGAAAATAGACACACCCCCCAATTGATCGAACAGGTCATCGATCTTGGGCAAGGGGTACTTGTTCTTTATGGTTACCTTATTGAGTTGTCTATAATCTATACACATTCTAAGGGTACCGTCCTTCTTTTTCACAAATAGGACTAGTGCTCCCCATGGAGACATGCTGGGCCATATATAGCCCTTATCCATCATTTCTCTTAATTGCAATTTGAGTTCAACTAACTCGGGTGTGATCATCCGATAGGGTGCCCTAGACACCGAAACTGCTCCCGGTGCAAGTTCTATCGAGAAGTCTATGTCCCTTCTTGGAGGTAGACCCGATACCTCTTCCAGAAACACATCTCTGTATTCTCTCAGGGTAGGGTGGTCTTCGAGGCTTGGTTTGTCATCTTCAATAGTTTTCAACACCTGTATTGCATATAGGGGACATCCTTTTTGGCAATACTTTCTCATTTGCAGAGCTGATATTTATCTCATCGAGACAGGTTTTTGAATCCCTTGAAGGGTTATCCTTTTCCATTCTTTACTTACACATTCTAAGGTTTTATGGTAACAGTCCAATTTGGCCTTATGGGTGTCTAGCTAGTCCATACCAATCAATAGATCATACGATCCCAGGGGTAATATGTTAAGGGTTGCTTGGGTGGGGAATTCACCTAACATTAATTGGCAGGATGGTATGACCTCTGCTACCCTTCTTTTGGTTCCAATGGCTAACTGTACCAACCATGGCTTGGTAGGTTTTTGTGGCTGTAGTTTACACTTATCAATAGCCTTAGGGGATATATAACTTAAATTTGAACCAGGGTCAATCAAAATAGATACTAGATGGTTGGAAATCATACCTTCTATTTCCACCACTGAAGCTTGGTGGTCAGCTTGGTTATTATCCAAGGCTACATAAATTTGTGGCACACTCTTGGCCACATCATTGATGGTGGTAGCTTCCTGGATGTTGTAAATTCTCTGACTATTTTGTTGTAGGTGTGGACAGTCTCTCAGTAGATGTTCTTCTCCGCAACCCCAAAATTTCAAAGGTTCTCTCTTTGGGTTATTAGTCTTTACTGGGGTAGATCCAAAAAGTTTATTTCCGCTCAAGGAGGGAAAGTTCTGCTGGTGTACACTTCGGGCTGGGAAGCTCATCCTTGAGTTCTTTTTATAGTCCTTAAATATTAGGGATTTAAGCCCCTTTTTCTGGAATCCCAAACTATTCTTCTGCTTCCATCCTTCAGGAGGTTCTGTTTGATGTCCAAGCTATTCATAACAATATCTTGCCTTTCAGATAGTATCTTCTAGGGTCTTTGGTTCGTCAAATTCAATCCCGTTCTGATAGTCCTTAGGTAGTCCACTGATGAATCGTTGCACCTTTTCCTTTTCTTCTTTTATGTAGGTACATACCTCAACAACTCGAGGAATCTGCTGACATATTCCTCTATGGTGAGTTGCCCCAGCTTAAGTTCATAGAATTCTTTAGTCTTTTCATCGAAATATTTTTCCGACAGATACTTCTTCCTAAAGTATTTCTCAAACTGTTCCCAAGACAGGTCTTCTTCGTGAATCCCTTTTACATTCTTAAGGTCTTCCCACCAAATGGAATCCTTTCCATTCAAGTTGAAGGTGGCTACTCGGGCCTTCAAATTTTCTGAGAAGTCATGGACTCTGAAATACTTCTTTAGTCCAAGCAGCCAGGCCTCTGCTTCCTCTCCTTTCTTTATTTCATCGTCGAAGGAGGGTGGTTTGGCCTTCCTAAATTCTTCGAATTTATGACCCTTGGAAATCTTTTGCTTCTTCTATCTTCTTCGTGAATAAGAACTAGTTCTGCTGCTAGAAGAGCCCTCCGAACCGCTAGCTTCCTTCCCAGAGGAATCGTCCGCCACTTGTCCTCTACCTCTGGGATGGACCTTTTTCGAGGTGCTCCTCTCAGTGTGGCCACTGATATGACCATGTTTTTGAACCTTATGTTCATGCTGCATTTGTCTTTGTAGGTCGGATAATCTCTGCAGTAAAACTACGTTAATTTCTGTTTGCTTTTCTTGTTCTTTCATCATCCTCTCATTGTCATCCTTGCAGCTTTGTAATTCGACCATGAGATTCCTCACAGTCTCAGCTAGATCTAGAGGGGTCCCTACCGCCTTTCTTTTGTCAGACTCTTTGTCTCTATTGTGGGAGCCCTCCCCCACTTCATGGTGAGTCACCATTCTCTACGTTTGCAATTTTCCGTGGTTGGTCTTCCGCTTTGTGTGCAAAATAAAAATGTTGGTTGTTAGTCAATATTTATATTTATTATAATCAATACATAATTCATATTTCTTTCACATGCATACACATAATCAGGGTTTTCATTTTGAACATTGACCTTTTGATTTAGGGGGTTAAGATAGAGGGTTACTCCTTTTAGGAGTGCTTCGAGCAGAGATTTTGTGCAACTCGTTCATGATCCCAAGTAGGCCAAGTGTTGTAACCATGCTCTGATACCAATTTGTAACATACCCACTACGAAATTCAAAATTTTTTGGCCTTTTTCTTCTTTTCTCTGAGGAACGAAATTCCCCGAATCCCTATGGGGCCTGATACAGACCCTGCCCTCCCTGATCCGTACTCATATGATTGGCAGCTATGACCACAGGCCTTATCGGAGAGGTTCTCGTCGACTTTCACGATTCGAAAAATCACGAGGCATGTATTTACCTTTCTCTCTTGTCTTTTGAAGGGCCGAAACCTGAAACAGATCTAACCGCTTAACGAGATTAAAAACAACCCAGGTTAAGTCTAGGTAATATACCCTTAGGGATTTTGCATTCTGAAATTTTGGGAGGTGCGATGGTAGGAGGTCTCACACTTGGGTCTCCCAGGAGTCGGAACTCCGAAACTTGCATATCCTATATATATATATATATATATATATATATATATATATATATCTTTCTCAGCTTATTTCAGGATTTCACTCATTTGGATTTTTCGCAGAATAAAACGTTAAGGGGCTCATGCCCTTCGGTACTCCAGGAGCTGAAACACCGAAGTACCAAATTTATGCGCACTAGGTCCTCTTGAGGTTTCACATATCGAGATTTTGGAATGTGTGAGGATAGGAGGTCTCGTACCTAGATCCTCCGAGAGCCAAAACTCTGAAATAGCAAACTCTAAACTCCGAAGCATCAAGACTTTGCGCACTATGCCATATCAGAACTTTCCCCATCGGTACTTCACATCTAGTAGGTACACAGAACAAAACTATCCTTTGGGGTATCGGGTACCGAAATGCCCAAAACACCCAAGGCTATACGTACTCAGCCATTTCGGTAATTTTCCTATCGGGATTTCGAGGCTGGCGTGTATAGGGGAAACTTACCCTTGTGTCTTCTGGGTACCAAAACGCCGAAACGCCGATCCAATTCACACTATGCCTTATCGGGATTTCGCAAGTCAGGACTTCACGATACAAGAGGATGAAGAGTCACATTCTTCGATTTCCCGAGTACTGAAAAGTCGATACACCCACTCGTCTTACCCTTGACCAAAATTTGGGGTTTCGTGGATCGAAGATTCACGAGGTGCGTAGACAGGAGGTCTCGCATCTAGATCTTCTGGGAGCTGAAACTCTGAAGTACCAACTCTTTAACCTACGCATATATTTCGGAATTTCACCCATCGGAATTTCGCGTGTCAGGGATTTGAGACTTGTGAGTACAAGGAACTCGCCTCTAGGTATCCTAGGTACCGAAACTCTGGGATCTTATAACTTCTCCATATTATTACCATTTCAGGATTTCGCAAGTCGGGGCTTCGGGACTTACGAGTACAAGGAAATACTCCCTTGGGTATTTCGGGTTCCAAAACACTGAAAATTCCTAACTCATCCACATGCCGTCATTTCGGGCTTTTGTGAATTGGGGTTTCCGGTCTTACGAGTATAGGAGAACTCGCACTTAGGTACCCCAAGTACCGAAACTCCGAAAACTCATAACTTACCCACACGCTAGCATTTTGGGATTTCACGAGTCATGAGGACAAGGGTTATTACCCGCTGATCTCTCGGGTGCCGAAAAGCCGAAATTTCCTAAGTCTAAGAGGACCATTCTCTCTCTCGTGCAGGGTTTTTCAGACTTACGCCATAAAATCCTCCGGCAAATTCTTGGGTAAACTTTAAAAAGGGTGTCCCTGTGGGAAGATCTATTCAAGGAATTACTTGAGATAAAATAAGGGAATAGATTTCCCGAGAATAGACTTGAATATTGAATCCGTTAAAAATATACATATATACAAATATATACGTCAGTCATATATGGTCTTTCCAATATAAGCATGCAGCCACCATTTCTAATCAAACACCATAGAGACAGTCTTATATGGAAATCATTCATAATTTCACAAACCATGAGCATACATGTCAGAATATTTAAATTCAAGATACAAGATATAACACTTATCAGAAAACACCAGGTGTGATGCAACTGTTGAGAGGGGTGCTCATTTCCACCCAACCATAGGCTCAGCGACTCCAAATGGATTTACCACTAGCCACCCTCGAGCTAGACCACGATGCTTGAGACTCTCTGTATTTATTCTTTAGTGATCGAGAACGAAGGTTACTCTCCTTCTTCTCTGCTATCGCTCACTCTGTATTTTGTTCCAGAGTTCTTCCGATCTCTTCCTCGATCTCCCCCTCATGTCCCTTTCCACACCTTTTACCTGCCTTTTCTTTTCCGGTGAGGTTGCGTGTGGCACGAATTTCCCCGCGGTGGTCAGGTCTGAGGCCTCCATTGATGGGCGATTCATCCCCATCCCTCATTAAATCATGAGGAGCCTCTTCACCTACCATCCTGGTGAGTAATTCATTTCGGGGACAACGAGCTTCTCTTGGTTCTCTGGGCCAGTGAAGACCAAATACGATATTGGTTTCGGTGGAAGTTAATGCCACCATTCTAGGTGCCTTCCACCACCTTTCTTCAGCCATCTTGGTCTCTTTGTTAGCACATCCCCCTCCCAGTAGTCCTGCAACCTATATATATATATATATATATTCATAATGTTAATTCACATTCGTCGACCTTGTATACTAAGGTCCATTCAGAATCACACATTCACATCTTTGAGTTTTCCACAGTTCTTGGCCAGCATAATTATTTTTACAGACTGGGGGAAACAGGATGTTACACCCCCCCTGATTCTACCTTGGGTGAGATGTCTCCTACTTCGCAGGTGTTGCCGAAAGGGACGGTAGTCAGGGTTTTGTTGGTGCATTGTTAAGCATTGAACCATGTGTCTGCCCCTGTGCCAAAAAATGGTTCCATTTCTGGGACCTGAAATTGTGATTTCTGGGAACTGAGGTAAAGAAAAAGAGAGGCTCTGAGCATAGATATGTTGTTGAAGTGTGCAATACTCTACTTGAATTGCGAAGATTTTTGTTAAGAAAGTAAGCTAACATGAAGAAAAGAGGTAAGATCCTAAAAGAGGTAAATCTTTTTTCTTTGGTAAGTGAAAATTTTTGTTTCGAAAGCATGAATTTAAGTATGTTTAATAGATTTTGTTCTAATTTGAAGGCTAGGGTGCAGTTGAAAGAAAGAGTTGATTTGAGTAAATTTAATTGCAATGAAGAAAGATATGTTATTCCTATGCATAGAGAGAGGTTTTGGACTAATAAGTGGATGCATGAACCTAGAATTTGTTTTTGCAGATTGTAGGTCCAACACTATGATCCTAAGGGAAGTGCGCAGTATAGAAGAGGTTGGGGAACATTTAAAAGAAAAAGAGGATTAACTTTGCATTATAATTGCAGAAGACCGGGACACCTTGCTAAGGAATTCCCTGGCATAGGTCCTATTTGTCTTTGTTGTAAGGTTATTGGTCACAAGGTTGAGGTTTGTCCAAGGATTATTGATAAAGTTGAAGGGATGAACATGAGACAAGAAAACTATGAAGAAAGTCAAGAGACTAAGGGCATATTGGGAAGTATTAAAGAGAAAAGGTCAGATAAAGTTCAGACTATGTTATTATAGTTGAAGGAAATGATGGATGTTCACAAAGATGACAGTTTACCAGAGATCTTGAAAGTAAAATAACCCATAAATGCAAGAATAAAAGACTTCGACATCGACTGTGTCTTGGATGAAGAAACACAAGTGAATATTATGACAAGAGAAACTTGGAAAATTTTGGGAAATCCTACTGTGTTACCTTCATTGGGAAGGATAGTCTTGTTTAAGGGTAAGATGATAACTTTATGTGGGAGAGTTACTAATGTACATATTATTTTTCAGGGAACATCGACTGAAGAAGAGTTTAAGGTTATTAAGTTTGTTGGGGACAATGCCCCTTTCCCACTACTATTAGGAAAGACTTGGATTGAGAAGGATCAGATCATAAGGAAAGCAGAGGAAGAAGCTAAAAAAAATAAAAAGAAAGAACTAAGGGATTTCATAGCCAGGAAAATAGACCAACTAATAGAAGCACGAGAGGATAAGTCAAAGCAACAGAGCAAAGTAACAACACATCAAAGACAGACAGTCATAGAATTAGCTATCAAGGTTGATAGAATGAAAGAAGGTTTGAAGGACCTGCCTATTCAAGAAAGAAGTATGCCCATTCAAGAAGTATTAAGAAAATGAATGTTAGCTTTATACCCTTTGAGGGCATCTCAACAGTGCGAAGCCACTGCGCTAGAAGAAAATAAGAATAACAATGGTAAGAGGATTCCAAAAATAGTTAGAGAAACTCAAATCATAGGGAAGAAGGTAAGGAAGCTCAATAAAAATAAGGCTAGGTTGGAAAATCTACAAGAAATTACATAAACCACATGGAAGACTTTGTAGACTGGAACCTCTCAGGAGGTAGGTTCACAAGACTTGAACCTCGCTGGAACAACAGGTCCGCGCACAATGGGACTTCGCCCTGATAAAGTTAGATGACTGTTGTAGGTGCCCCGACCATTATAATGATGCCCCAAAACAATTAGAAAATGCATTTATGGGCTAATGGACTGCTTTTGGACATTTAGAGTGCGCCATAACCGATAGATTTACACTAATGAAAGCATCTCCTGGTTGTTGGAAGATCTGTTATGATTCCCCACTTATTCAATTAGTTGGTCACTATACTGGGACCACTTTTTGATACCCGTGATTGACTGAGCTAAAAAGAGAATTGTCCAAGTGTCAAGATGTGCTATTTGAAACTAGACCCCACCTATCCATTTTCCTACCTTGACCTGTCTGTTTAAAAGGTAGAATGTCGAGCAAACCTAGTGAATTAGAGAAGTCTCTCGAGGAATTCCTTAAGAATCTAATGACCGAAAAACTGATATACGAAGGTATTCAGGTGTCGTTGACTAGGGGACTGCAGGATTCCCCTTTGATCGTATGTTGATCTAGACGTGTCAACCTCATGATTAAAAAATGAAGTAAGCATAACGATGATCTGTCTAATGCGAAGCAGATCCCGTCGATCCTACCTGAATGTATTCCACTTTTGGCTGGCGCTGTTAACCACGACAACATCCCTCGCGACTTTGAGTATGCCATGTTCACTGCATACATTCTGAAAGGAATACGCGTAGTTGGTAGTCAGTTAGGATAGATCTCGTTGCTTAAGAACAATGACTTCAACATGGGAGACAGGAAGAACTACACTATGTTAGTGCCCCACTTCTACTTGATGATGTCAATTGAAAAGAAGCCTCGCCCCATATCACAACCATGGATTAAGGGGTTGGCACAGTCCACCATGATAAATGTGATGAAGATCCCGCATTTTGGCTGCCACTAGCTGGTTAATGCTTGCATTAAACTCCTCCTGTCATGATATCATGGAAGATACCCATGGCTCGGATCGAAAGAAGGATTACTATGGATCCGGTGTTGATCCACCGGATCATAGGCTTAAGCGTGAAAGGTCCCTACCCTCAAATTTTTTTATCCAGGAAAGGCCTCAAACCGTTCCCTGGCGCAACGCATTAAACAATCTTATGGAGAGGTCAAAAAAGGGAAGCAAGGTTACAAGGTACCCTCTATACAAGATGGAGTAGTGCACCTTGCTTTCCAACTTCTAGCTTGCAAGATCGTGAGGAAGAACTGCGGCACACAGGTCATCCGATTCATGGTGGACCTTGTAGGAAAATGTGTGGAGGGCATACAGATTAATTGGGAGAACTACCTCATCAATAAGATAGAGAAGGATGTTGGACACACCTACCACACTTAGAGGGGGGGGGGTGAATGAGTGTGGGGATCTTTTTCCCAAAACTTCCCTCTTACACATAAACTCCTTAGTTATTGTTGAGACTCTAAATTGACATCCCCACTACCCTATTATACTCCTCATCTATACCTTTTTGGCTTACCTAATCTTGGGTAAATGACAAAGAACACTACCATTAGCCATTGATAAGGTCATAAAGTAAAGTATAATTAATTCATGCATTTTTGTGGTTTATTGAGCTAGGAGATTAAATGTTTCAAGTACTAATGCTTCAATTTTCCATGTATAATCTTTGACCTCTAGATAAGTCCAGCCTTCTTGTACCAACTTAGCTATCCGGTACTTGTGCACCAGATTTCCACTGTCTGAATCCGATACCAAGTGCACCTTCTATTCAGATCCGGTACTAAATATCACCTATCGCGATCTAGTACCAATGGCCGTAGACTGTTGTGATCCGTTACCACCATTTGTGCATTGTTCGGATCTGGTACCATCTACCTGTCATGATCCAGTACCAATACAGGAAGCCGAATGTACCAAGTTTAGCTCCAGATCGTGCCCAAGACAATTGTTGGATGTTTATTGAATCATA
>JASDQU010753847.1:52431-63610 GCA_032191745.1 Picea mariana
TGATGATGTTGAATTTTTCTCAAGTGAAGAAGATGATCTAGAAAAAGTTTGTGTAAAGTTTGATGATAATTATCCCATGGAAAGAATAGAAGAAAATCTATTAGAACTTCAAAAGGAAATTGAAGTGAGTTACAAGTATAGAAGTGATCATTTTTATGCACACTATAACTATCTTTCGGATAACAATAAAAAGTTTTTTAGGAGGAGTCAAAGGTACATATTGATGTTAAAGGAAATGCTCAAAGAGAGCAATAAGACTCAACTAGAAGAAAATGAAGAAGAAATCACAAGACTAAAGAATGAAAATGAAAATGTGAAGGTATATAATGAGATTAGAAAACATTTTGAAACTATTGTCCATCTCAAGACCCAAATTGAAGAAGCCAAAAGAATAGAGGAACTATTGAAGAATCAAATAAATGAAAAGGAAGAGTCATGTTGTAAGCTAGAAGCTGAAATTGTTGGCCTTAGAAAGAAGGTAGAAAATTCAAACAAATTATTGAATAGATCACTAATATTGGATGAGATCTTAGAAAGTCAAAGATCACCATATGATAAATCAGGTCTTGGATACAAAGGAGAAGACACACATGTTGAAGCAAGAACCTCAAAGAAGCATGGGGTAAATCCATCAAAGAAGGCAGACAATGTTGCAAAGAAACCATCTACACAAGGCAAAGAAAATTTGAAAAGAACAAAGAAAGGAAGACATCAAGAAGCTATTCTTGGGACACCAAAGAAAAGGTATGAAAGTATTTTTCATGGGCATTGTTATTCATGTAATGCATATGGTCACAAAGATTTTGAATGTAGATCTTATGAAAGGAGATATAATGGAAGATTTTATAACACCATGAGGTGTTGGAGATGTGATCAAGTAGGACACATTGTTGTTCACTGTAACACTACGAGCTGCTATAGATGTAGTGGATTTGGCCACAAATCCCATGAGTGTTGGAACAGAAGAAGAAAGTCCATGATGAGAAATTCAAATAGCATGGCTAGAAGAAGGAATGAAGAAAGGAAGGGAGACATATTTGAAAAGATGGATGCTCAGAGCTCAAGTTTTGAGGAGCAGGGACATCTACAAAAGTGGGTGAAGAGGACAGAGCATCTAGAACGGAATGAAAGACTGAAGGGAAGCTCAAGTAATTCATCTACTGAAAGCATACGTGGGTGACAGTGGTATCATTCGTGTACATGCGCAGGATGACCTTGTATAGGTCACATACATACGTGAGTTGTTGTGCAGAAGACCATGTATATGTGGTAAAACCTTGAGAAAAAGGCTATTCACATGGATTCCAGCTTGATGTGATGGTATAACACTTTGTTGCAGGGTCTGACATTGTTTGTTGCAGGTTCTGACACTAATTTTTGTAGGTTTAAGTGTTCATCTATTGGATTATGTAAAATAAAATCTCGAGTGCATGACACTAACCCATGAGTATGGATTGATGTTGATCTGTTGGTGTACATGGCTGGTACATATTTCAGTTTCATTGATATATCTTATGATGTATTATTGGAAGCATATGTTGATATCATGGTGCATGCATTTTTCATGTGGATTGGGCTACATATTGGGACATATGGTTGGTGAGTTGATGAGGTGATCATGTTGTACATCATTGTTGATCTATAGTTGATGCATGATTGGTACTTTTCTAGTACATTAGAAGAGGCACCTACTCGCAGTTTGATTGGCACATGTTTTATGGAGGATTTGGCATACATATATGGGATTCATCATTTTGTGGTATTATTGCATGGTAATGTACATGTTTGGTACACTCATAGATGGCATATGCTTGATGATACTACACCATTGGTACTACTTTATTAGCACAACAATTGGCATTTGTTTGAGATACATGATCGTGGCACTTGGTTCATGATGGAGACATATCATGAGTGATATGATACACTGTTTGGCATGTTAGTAGATGCACATGTTGGCATGTTGATAAAGGCATATGATTGATACATTCCATAGATGATGTCTTTTGGCACATTACATGATGTTGATGTACATGGTTGATTTACATAGGTGTTGTGCATGATGAGCACACATTTTGTACAGGATGTACTTGGTTGATATTTTGCTCATGATTCTTTATTTCATTGTTGACATATCTTTTTCTTCACGATGCTTGGTATGGCATGAGTTTGATGCATGAACAGGTCCAAGGATCGTTATATAGTAGCACAATGTTCATCTTGCAAAAAAGATAGGGGAGACATAACCATAGGGGGAGTCATTCTTCTTCCCATGATTCTAGGAGGAGATATTTATCAGATGCATACCTAGAAAAGAGCCCTATACTTGAAGAAAGAGCACAGGAGCATGATTTCAGCGGGAGCAATGGTCACAGGGGGAGTATGTTCGATTTATCTTTAGCATTACATTAGAGTGATATCCCTTGTTCAAAAGGGGAGAGATTATTCAGAGTTAGATCAAATGCATTCAGATGGGGAGAGCATCCCCAAGGAGAGTTCAAGCAAGGGGAGTAGCCCCAAGATGAGAATGGCCCTTTGCCATTGATGTCAAAGGGGGAGAGTTAATCACATTGATGTGATTGAAGTTTATTGATGGGGAGAGATATTCAAATTGACTATTGATGTAGATCATGCCTTATCTACATGTTGACATCAATAATTGGTAATTGGTGTTCACATCAACGTTGGTATTGACATCAATGCCAAAGGGGGAGATTGTTGGATCATGTTGTCATTGATGCCAATGGTTTGATTTATTGATGTCAAGTGATTGATTGATGTCAAAGGATTGATTAATTGATGATTGATGTTATATAATATGTATTTTCCTTGATTAGAATGCATTGGTGAAGATGGATCAATGAGTTGGCATTGATATGATGAAGATGGATCAATGAGTTTTCATTGATACATGATGAAGATGGATCAATGTGGTTTCATTGGTATATGAGGCATTGTTGGAAAAATTTATAGATGACTCATTATTGTCTTATCATGATTGATAATATGCACAAATGGATGAACTCCAAAGTGGTCCCCTTATGGTGAAAGCCCTCACGGGAAGATGCTTTGCGGATTGAGTTATCCTAGAAGAATGGTTGGAGGACCCATGTTCTCATTATTGTCTTATCATGATTGATAAGGTGCAAAAATGGATGAACTCCAAAGTGGTCCCCTTATGGTGAAATCCCTCATGGGAAGACACTTTGCGGATTGAGTTATCCTAGAAGAATGGTTGGAGAAACTTCTATTTATGGAAAGTGGTTAACCCTAAAAATAAGAAAAATAGGTTAAGTGACCTAGAAATGGGTTAAGTGACCTAAAAGAAGAAATTATTATTTAAATGATAAAGTAAGGGGACAAAGTCAAGGTGGATTATTTAAATAATCAAGAGAAGTGATAAAATCAAGAAATGATAAAGTAAGGTGACAAAATCAAGAAGGAATATTTAAATGATAAAATATTGGAGAAATTTCTATTTATGGAAAGTGGTTAACCCTAAAATAAGGAAAATAGGTTAAGTGACCTAGAAATGGGTTAAGTGACCTAAAAATGGGTTAAGCGACCTAGAGGATGAAAGTATAAATAAGATAGCAATGGTCTCTTGTAGATCATCATTTTTGTGGATCAATGGAGAGCATCTTGTGAGAATATCTTTTGGAGTATTGATCGAGAGCTTCTTGTGAGAGATTCTGGAGCATTTTTGGTGTGGAACACTTGAGCATATTGAAGATATATAGGTGACTAAGGTAACCAAGGATATCTAAGTCGAATTTCAGAAGGAAGGTGAAGAAAAGAGGGCCGGAATTGAAGGGAGGATAAATTATTTTGATGATGTTTTCTAAGCAATGAGTAATGAGCAAATGTTGAATGTTAATTGTTGTACTACTTATATGTTTAGTATAATGCACTCATTTATTATCAATCCAGGATTTGTAATCAACAGAGTTACAAGACACCAGTAAGAAAGGTAATTCTAATGCCATGAGTATAGAACTATTCTAGATTATGTATGCTGGAAACAAAACAAACTAGCAAACTGAAATACACTTTGGTTGTCTTTCACAGAGAGGCTATCTACTCCATTATGGCACATGCAAGTATGATATGGAGTTCTTTTAACAGATCAACTTTTCTATCTGACCTAGAGAGCTAACTATGCAACCACACTTCTAAAAGGGAAATCACACATCAATCATCAAGACATAGCATGGGTAGTTCAACAGTCAATATACCGAGTATGCTATGGTTCACAATGTGCTGTTGTGAAATTCACTAGTTCTCCTTCAAATATGTATGAATACTGCTACCAAAATTCATGTCTATGAAACAAAATCAAATTCATAAAAACAGAGCATATGCAAAACAGAGTGAGTAAAAATCTCTAAGCAATCATATAATTGAAATCCTAGTCTAAAGTTTACTGCTATCATCTGAAAGAATTAAAGCTTCAGCTAATCTAACATTTACACTATTGAAAGCAAATGCTAATACTAATCTACGAAGCTGTTGACCTTTGTTGGGCGGTGGTCCCTTGCCGCTTCAAAAGTTCAGTGACTGGAGTCTACAGTAAGCTTGCTTTCAAGCCACACATTACTCTTATTCAAGCTTCAAAACATAGAATCAAACTATGCTAACAACTCAACTCACATTCAATCATAGACGATCAAGACATGGAGATAAATGACGTTCTTCTATTAATATTCACCCAAAATATGTTCTGCAATATATAATGTTGCTTGACATGCTGTATTATGCTAACTCTCTACTACCTCCACCATCCTTGCCATGACTATTTAAACAGTCTTGGTCGTGAAACACAAGGAGGTGAAATCATTTTCAAATCAGTCAATTGTTAAATTTAATTATTCGGTTACATATTTTAAGCTTCATCCTTATGACACCAAGTGCATGAGGATGAAGCAACAACAAATTATCCTAACATAGCCTTGCTAAAACATTTGTGATTCAATAAACATCCAACAATTGTCTTAGGCACGATCTGGAGCTAAACTTGGTACATTCGACTTCCTGTATTCGTACCGCATCGTGACAAGTAGATGGTACTAGATCCGAACAGTGCACAAATGGTGGTACAGGATCACGACAGTCTATGGTCGTTGGTACCGGATCTCAACAGGTGAGATTCAGTACCGGATCTGAATAGAAGGTGCGCTTGGTACTAGATTCGGACAGTGGCATTCTGGTGTACAAGTACCGGATAGCTGAGCTCGTATAGGAAGGCTGGAATTATCTAGAGGTCAAAGATTATACATGGCAAATTAAAGAATTAGTACATGAAACATTTAATATCCTAGCTCAATAAACCACAAAAATGCATGAATTAATTATACTTTACCTTATGACCTTATCAATGGTTAATGGTAGTGTTCTTTGTCATTTACCCAAGCTTAGGTAAGCCAAAAAGGTATAGATGAGGAGTATAATAGGATAGTGGGGATATCAATTTAGAATCTCAACATTCCCCCATGCCAAAACCATTGCATGTCCTCATGCAACTGAAAACAAGCCCAAAATTTTTCAAAACTTGAGACTGCATTCTTTACTTCTGTGGATCAATGATGTTGATGGTTGAGGCCTCTTCTTTCAGCTCCCTTTTTATGACCCTAATATATTGTAGGAGTCGTAGTACCTTCTTGAGCTTATTAGAAGTCTCTTCATGGTCATCTTGAAGTTGTTGGTTGGTTGCTTTCAATTGCTCATTGTCCTTTTTGATATACCTGTCCAATAGTTGGTATTCCTTCACTTCTTGTTTGAGTTCCTGATTTTGTTTTTGCAATCCCCCAATCTTTTTCTTCATCTGTTCTTTTATTAAGGTCTTTTTTGACTCCATCATTACTGGTTGGATGCATTCTCTTTCCTTGAATTCCTCCCTCATCCCACATAAAGTAATAGTGGCTTGTTCCTCGGTCAAACTAGGGATGTCATCCTGGACCGATAAGTCTTCAAAAGGGGAGGTAAGATCTATTGGATCTTCCTGTGTATGAGGACTGACAACTACTTTTCCTCTCTTTTCCATGCTCCTTGTGGTTCTTTTACAAGGAGGTACTGGATAAGGGGTGCTCACAAGATTCCTTTTCTTCTTTTCTATTTGTGGAATGGTTACAAGGGATTGTTCTATAGACTGTTCACTTTTATTTTCTGAGCTATTCTTCTCTTTCCTTACATTTTTTGTCTTATGGCCTTTCTCCTCAAGTGCCACTGTTGAAGTCTCCTCTACTAATTTGTTTTTACCTTTTTATTCTTGACTTTTAAAAGTCTTATTGACTGCAGAAGAGGGGCCTACTTGTTTACTAGCTTTTTCGTGTTGGCTCACTGTCTTGGATGATGATGGAGTTTCCTTATCCTTCTTTCCCTTTTTCTTTTGAGGTTCCTTATTTTTCTTTGGAGCACGTTGGGCTTCCTCCACAGGTTTGTTTTCTGTGGAAATGTATTGAGTGATAAGGATTTTCAAACTAATCCTTTGCTTCCTAATTTCATTTAAAACTAACATCTTAATAAGACCTTGATGGTAAATGCTAGTCTTCTCAGTTTTGGATAGGGATTTGACACCTCTTACCATTTTGTTCAAACTCATCCATAGAAAATATGGGAAATCAGTTTCAGGGCCTCCTTCAAAGTGTAATAGAAGCCTAAGATGATATATGAAGGTCACAACATACCTACCCTCACAAGTGAGGAATCATTGAAGACTAACAATCATTGGATGATACTCTTCCTTGATATAGTTCCCAGGGATCCCCTTTTTCCAATCAGGGTGTTGATGGTCTTCTTTAAAAAATCGTTGGCACATTTCCTTGTTGATTCCTATACCTTTGAAGTATTTGGCTCCTCTGTTAGGTAATCTTGTGACCTCCCTTAAGGTTGTTTCATTGATTGTTAGATGAAGATTTCCTATATGCGCAATCTCTCCATCGTAAACCTGAATAAATTCATGAGATATCTTCTCGTGCCAGCCTATGAATTTCTCAAAAAATGGCATCCATCTCGATCTAGCATACTTCTCTCAACATAGTTGGAACTCCTTGGTCTCTCTATAAATTTGGAAGATTGGTTCATGTCTACTTACGACCATCGTTATAAATTGTGAGAAAAGAATCAAGTTGTAGTGCAAGGATTTAGTCAATTGATGAGGGTAAGGGTTTGGTACCGGAGATCGTAGAGAGGAGTAGGCTAAGAACTAGAGAAAGGTAACGTCAAGGGAAATATGGTGATGGCATCGATAATGCGAATGGTAAGTTTAATTAAGTATGTCGCAAGGAAAATTTAAGACCAGATAAGCCATTTCATTTCTACCCGTTAATGTAATGATGAGGACAAGACATTGGGTGTCAAAGCATCATTTTGGGATAGGTGATTGGACTTTCGAGTGGTGAATTTGATGTTGGATCATGGTTCATGACACAAGATTTCGTGATTTGCTTAAGGACGAAGTACATTCATGGCCTATCATTACTAGACATGCTTCATATTCATGCTTTGATGTGATTTTGCCCGCAACCATTTTCGAGCACTTATGAGAGGATTGATTAAGTTTAGGCATATGGGTATGAGGGATAGGTGCATGGTTTTAATACTAAGGTCATAATATCTAGTATATATTTTCATACCTATTGTAGTTTTATGAGAAGAGGAAAATAAATACCATGTTACCTTTGTTTTTACCTTTGTATGATCAATACCCATAGCATATGCAACTTCTTGTAGATTGTCAGAATTCATCATTTTAGGCTGGAGTTTTCTGAAAGATTGGTAATGGAATTTCTTATACTTCTTTATTCTGTGCTTATCTTCTTTTGTATTTGGTTCTGCAGGGTTGTAGGGTGATCATGTTGGTTTCTGAAGGTGAGATGTGAGTCTGAAAAAGAGTTCTGAAGGAGCTCTCTGACCTTCCCCCATGCCAAGGATGTTGCATATATTTATGCAAGAAGATTCAAAATTCTGTATCATAATGGAGAAAAGATGATAAGAGAAAAGAAACCAAATCAAATTCCAGAAGTACATTTATCACCTAGCATATGATCACATGTCTAAAAATTGAAATTGCCTTTCTTTTGATGACTTATTGACAAAGGTAGCATTCAGCAGTGAAAACAGGGAAGTTTTTATATGTTTGCCAAAAGAACAGATCCAATCTAACTTGCTTCAGAGATTTACTATCATTAGATGTTATAGATAAATTTTACAGTATAAGTAGATTAGACTCCCTAGTTAGGGCTCCACTCTTAAGAAGTTTCCTTCTTAGTTAATGTAGGTTTTAGATCCCAGACCGGCAAGTTGACTTAGGGTAATTCTCAAATGGAAATTTTCTTGTAGTAATTATGTTGCTTGTTAATCTGGAGTTTGTATCTCATAAATGCCAATAGTGACCTTTGCTTTTTTAGATGAAAAAAGTGAATTTTTCAATCAGACAAGTAGAGATGATACATTTCTCAACTAGAACCCACTGCCAGCAAGCCTGTTCAGTACTCCAGTGGGGTAGTTGTGACAATTAGTGAGAGATAACTTCCCTAGGTAGAATGCCCCACTGCCAACAGGCATGTTCAGTACCCTGATGGGTTTTCCTAGTTATACCACAGACCGGTACCCGCTGCCAGCAGACCTGTTCAGTATCCCAGCGGCTTAGTCTCTTAAACCCTTTTTCCATCATAGGCTTCTTGTCCATAGTCACCTAATTTGGTTTTTATTAAAGAGTGCTTTGCACGGTGATAGGGGAGGCTCATCTGAAAACCTTTTTACAGGTTGGGATGGTATTGGGTTGGAAGGTATATGCTCTTCTTTGAATGTCTTTTAAAGATTTGTCTGAAGGAAAAATAAACTTTTTATGCACATTATTTCTTTAGAGTGATCCAGATGTATGATTTTGTCTATGTTTGTCCATAAGAGAATGACCTAAAGTTTCCTTAGGGTACTGATACATCCTCTTCCAAAAAAAAAATCCTAGTGTGCCCATGATAGAGAGTGTTCATATACTCATATGTTACTCTTTAGTAAGATAATCCAATAAATACTATTGAAGTCTAGTTAGGTTGAGATGGTTACTTGTAGGCTAATATATTTTTGTCCCTTTAATCATGTTGAAATACTGGATAAAGGAAACTTCTAGTCTTTGAAGTGGATTATGGTTCTTTGAACAATCATAGGTAAAGATTGTGTGCTTTTTTTTTTCAAGCAACAGAACCTAAAGAAATTAAAATACTTCCTTTTAGCTAGCAACAGAACCAAAAGAAATTAAAATACTTCCTTTTAGCTAGCAACAAAACCAAAAGAAATTAAAATACTTCCTTTTAGCTAGCAACAGAACCAAAAGAAATTAAAGATATTTCCCTTTAGTTGTCAACAGAACCAAAAGAAATTATTGCTTCACAAGGGCTGCCATTTGATGCTCCATTCGGCTTCTTGGTTCCAGCTTAAGTGGTTGTTGCATGGCTTCATACTTCAGGTTAATTGACATAAGATTTTGAAATATGTGTAGCATGCCTTGTCAATTAGGTAATGTTTCATGATAGTACCGTATTTTTGGTACCAAAGCAGTATTGTTGGTACTGGACCAGAACAAAATATTGTTGATTCCTACAAGCTGATGTTTAGCAAGTTCATGAAGGATCAAATAAATTATATAAATTTACTTACAAAAAATTGTGAAAGTAAAACAAAAGGAGGTAATAATCTCTTGTTACCTTCAACTTATTAACAAAACTCGATCCACACCTATGTAAAAAAGTTTCTAATAAACCAATCAATCAATGTGGATCAGTAGGAGGGTCTCCTTCCTTACTAATCACCTGCATATCTAAATTTTGTAGCATACGAGTCAGAAATTCCTCTTTTGACAGGGGTTTGTTATAAATTCTCAATTGGTGACCATTCACAAGTAGTGGTGTATGTTGTTCATCAGTTGTCTTTATCCTGATTGAACCATTATCATAGACAGTGTCAATTTCATAAGGTCCCATCCAACGAGTAGTTAACTTACCTTTGAAGTTCTTGAATCTGCTGTCACACAACAGGGCCCAATCTCCTTGTTGAAAATTTTTCTTTTTGAGATACTTGTCATGCCATTTTGTTCTCTGCTCTTGAATGAGGGTGGTTCTTTGAAGTGCTTCCTGCCTGATTTCGTCCAACTCATTAAGCTGCAAGAGTCTTTGTTGTTGGGCTTCATCCAAGTTCATGCCAACTTGTACTGCAGTCCTGAAGGTTTTGATTTGGAATTCTATGGGAAGAAGCACATGCTTCCCATACACCAACTTGTAGGGTGTATGTCATGTTGTATTCCTCCAGGTGATTCTATAAGCCCATAAGGCTTCTAATAATCTGTCAGCCCAATCCTTGTGGTGTAGTTGTACTGTTTTGGTAAGAATGGACTCAATAACTTTGTTGGTAGATTATACTTGTCCATTTGTCTGTGGATGGTAGGGTGTAGATTTCCTATGTTTGATTTGGTATTGTTCTGTAACAACTTTGACTAGATGAGAGGTAAATTGAGTTCCCTGATTAGTCACAATTTCTCAAGGTACACCAAATCTAGTAAAGATGTCATTAAAAAAGAAATATACCACTGATTGTTCACTTGAAGCTGGTAAAGCTTTTGCTTCAACCCACTTAGTCACATAGTCAGTGCTTACAAGTATATACTTTTTCTTTTTAGATGCAGGGTTAATGGGCCCTACAAAATCTAATGCCCATTTCTAGAAAGGCACAATAACTACTTGGGATTAAAGTGGCATTTGGTCTCATGCAGTAGGCTTACCCATTCATTGGCATTCATCACAATTGGATACATAGGCTTTAGCATCTCTGAAAATATGAGGCCAATAGTAACCAGATTGTAGAACTTTGTAAGCGGTCCTCTTGTTTGAGAAGTGTCCTCCACAAGGACCATCATGGAAGGCTTGCAGAATATCATGAATTTCATCTTCCCTTACACATCTCCTGTTACCAAATCTGGTCCTGTTTTGTAGAGGCAATCATTGTGCCACATGTAGTTTTCACTTAGCTAAATTACTTTATGTTTCTCTCTAGGAGACAATTTATAAGGCATCTTCCCTGTCACAATATAGTTAGCTACATATGCATACCAAGGAGTGAATGTAGAAATAGCAAACAAATTTTCATCAGGAAAGTTATCTTCTACTGGTGCGTTATCTCCCAGATGAAT
>JASDQU010753848.1:38512-52106 GCA_032191745.1 Picea mariana
CATATATATATATATATATATATATATATATATATATATATATATATATATATATATATATATATATATAATGTTTAGTAATTAGTTGGTTATTTCTCTCTTTTATTTGTTTCTTTGAGGATTCTTAGATTGGCTAATGGAGCCATTAAACCTGTCAGAATGAGTTACACCAAATAGCTTGGGTTATTTAGACAACCCCGGACCAGACTCGCTCTTCCAGTTGACGGACGGTCAATTTCACCCGTCAATAGGTAGCCAGTTGTGCATACTAAAGTGCTCGATGAGAGATAATCTACTGAAAGAAAAACATAGTGGAGGTCCAACAGGACATTTCGACCATGATAAGACTTTTTCATAGTTGAACAGTTCATACTATTGGCCGGGTATGAGGGAATACGTGAATAAATTTGTAAATAGATGTAATATTTTCCAATATGCAAAAGGAAAGAGATAGAACACTGGGTTGTACCAACCATTCCCTATTCCAGATAGGTTTTCGGATGCAATAAGCATAGTTTTTGTGTTGGGATTTCCAAGAACAAAATGGGGGAGTGATTCCATATTTGTTGTAGTTGATAGACTCTCAAAGATGGAAAACTTTATCCCATGCCAGAAAACTAATGATGCAACACACATTGCAAATTTATTTTCCAAGGAGGTTGTGAGACTTCATGAGTTTCTCAAGAGCATTGTCTCAGACATAGACACTAAATTTGTTGGTCATTTCTGGAGTACATTGTGGAAGAAAATGGGGACAAAATTGTCATTTAGTTCATCCTATCACCCTCAAATAGATGGAGAGACTGAGGTGGTAAATCAAAGTTTATGCAATTTGTTGAGGATTCTGGTCACTGAACATCATAGTCAATGGGATCAAATTTTGTCACAAGAAGATTTTGCATACAACGAATCACCAAATAGGAGTATAGAGAAGAGTCCATTCCAAATAGTATATGGGATGAATCCAAGAGGAGTATCAGAGTTGAGAGAGTTGGAGTAGAGTGAATTCAGAAGCACTGGAGAAGAATACTTCATTGAAGAAATGTAGAAGCTTCATAATCAGATAAAAAAGCAGTTGTAGAACAACATCTGAGAATATAAATGTAGATTTGATCAGCATCCGAGAGAACTTCAATTTGAAGTGGGATATCACGTTCTAGAACATCTCAGGAAGGAAAGGTTCTCAAGGGTAACATATAACAAACTAAATTTGAAGAAGATAGGACCATGCAAGATCCTAAGGAAATTTGATGCAAATTCTTATGAGATATAACTTCCAGAGGATGTGGGTATATCACCCATATTCAACATTTCAGACCTGTATCCTTATAGGGAATAGGACACCAAAGGATCAAAAGATCAGAAAGAGATCCAATGGGAGAAGCATATGCCTATAACAGAAAATCCAAAAATGGAGGAGATCGTAGATCGAAGAATTGGAAAAAGAACCAGAAGGAAGACTTATTTTGAGTATTTGATAAAGTGGAAAGGACTCCCAATAGAATATGCCATTTGGGTAAATAAATCATATATTCAGAAGCATGGAAATTCAGTGTAGGATCTCATGGACATGAGTCCATGAATTTTTGTCCAAAGGGGTATGATGCAGGAGTATAATCATCAAAGCACAAGTGGAGGAAAACTCAGTGCCCTAGTGTGCATTTTGAAGTGATTTTGAATTAAGATGGCATGTCATGCAAATATATTGAAAAGATTATGATTAAAGAAGATCTTAAATGTTTAGAGGTTGAACCATTGCGTGAGATCGATGGAGATTGTAATCCCTTTAATGTAGTAGATAATAGTACAGATCTGAAGCATTCTCTCTTATCTGTCTTTACCGATAATTTATTGTAATAAGACTTAGTATTTGAAAGCTTTTAATTTGATAGGATAACACTAAGGTAGTCGGAGGGAAAACCTCTATGAGCTCTTTTTGTATAAATAAATGTATTGTTTCCCAAATAAGGCTGTTGAAGTTCATCGCTAAAAGCTATTACAAAGAGTTGTTGAAGATTATTGTAGTTGAAGACTATTGAAGCTTATCAAGTTGTAAGAGCCCATGTACATATCATTTGAATGAATATAACAAAGAAGCATTGTTCCAAATATTTGGTGTTGATGTTACTGTGTCTATCTAAATGAATGGCAGGCTTTCTGTTTAATTGCAATTATCTATTATTACTTGTTCTTATGTTATGAATACTTTACATGGTTGAATGTATGAATCTGTGAGGATTAGATAAGTTTCAATTGTTTCTCTTCTATGAGCCTGTGCAAGGAGTGCATAGTGTCCATAAATTATGCATTGATAGAGTATGTTTCAAATCAGAAGCTCATAAGAGATAACATGAAGCTTTTGTTTGAAAGGAGTTCATAGTGTTCGCAAGGTGTGCATGGACAAAGTTTGTTTTGACTCAGAATCTCAGGAGAGATAACGTGAAGTTTTATTTCAAGAGTGCAAAGGGCCATGAAAGGTGTGTGTAGGCAGAAATACACTCAACATTATATTGTTCAGGAGGAACAATCAAATCATGTAAGAACTGTTTCAAGGAGTAGATAGTCTCCCACAAAGTGATTAAGTGAAAGAAACCTATTGGTGGGTGTGCACAAGGTCGATATTTGACTAAGTGTTGAAGAAATATTCTGATAAATTTAGAAGTCTCGAGGAGGGACAAGCTCAGGAGAGATAACAGGTGGAAATTCTTCAGTAGTGAGGATCCCACTGAAAATTTCCTGATCAATGAGTAAGATCCACTCAAAGGAGTTGGGATATTTCCAGACCGTGAGATCTGGGGAAGTTGTATGGAGGATAAACTTAAGGTCCTTCGACACTTTGTGTATTCAGAGGTTTGGAAGTGTTTAAGGAGTGAGATCACCAATGTATCGAGGAGAAAAGTGAAATCCTAGCCATCGGTATCAAGAGGGATACGTGGCAGCGTATCGGAGAGTCCAAGACATTGGTGTGGAAAAAAGAGCCAGTGTTGCAAAGTCATGAAGAACAAAGAGATCTGGACCATTGGATCTGGAAGGACACGTGGCAGAGATCCACGTGTTTTGGAAGAAGAACACGTCATAGAAAAGTGTATGTGGAGTGTACAAACTTTCAAATTCAAAGTCGTGAAGGGTAAAAAGATGAGGTCATAGCCCATGGTAATATTAAAGAAGAGCCTTGAAGATGAGCTAGCGCTCGACACTCAGTGTTACCAGAAGAACCAGAGAAGGCGTCTGCAGGGAATCAAGTTTGCGTGGGTAACAACAAGGGACCTTTGTAAATTAATTGCAGGGTCTAGCAGAAGCTCAAAGAGTTAATTTAGCTCAATGAATTGAATGTCCTTGACCGGGAGGTCGCAGAACCCTGAGGAGAGAAGGGGGGGGATGCATCAGTATCCCACGGGCCTGACAACCCACTTCTTCAGTCCATCTCCCAAGATAACCGGGTACAGATACAAGAATGGGTACAAATACTGGTACAAGTACAGTGACAGGAAGGTACGGAGGACAAATGAATGAGTGAGTGAATGATCATGGAATGAATTAATGGATGGGAAAATGAGCTAAGTCCAAACTATATGTATGCATGTTCCCAACTTGAAACTTGTCATGTTGAGAGCTAACTTGGCCCATTTTTCCCCATCCTTATAACTTAGGATAAAATAATTATCCATACTTTATACTTTAAGGAATATTAATATAATATTCCTTTTTTTCTTAAGCTCCCTAGCTTAGCCCCTTATCCTTAACTTTTATCCCCCCCTTTCCCCAACTAGTGTATTTTATTCCCCCATATGCTTTTATCTTGGTCGGTCTACACGTAGAGATGTATTTTATATTAATGATAAGACATATACAAAAATAGGCTCACTAGCCTTTAACATCTAGGCTCTCCAACCTAATTCAAAAAATAAGCCTCCTGGCTTATAATAATTGGCTCACTAGCCTATAAAACAAAACATATACACAATGCTCCCTGACCTCAAAATCATGCATACTTAAGTTTGTTGCGTGAAGTATCCTGGAATGTGCACACTTCATCATTTTAGTGCACAGTACATGTGCGCAATATACAATGGAAGGTGCATACAAAAAATGATATCAAATAGCTCACCAGCTTAAGTACATTTGCATTTACATTTACAATTGGGTTTGGCCTAGGGGTATTACAGTAACAAATGCAAAAAATATGCCTTGAAATTGCTTCAAAAAGACAAGAAAATGTAGGTTTAACTAGGCAGAATGATAATTAATTGTCGCAAGAAAATTTGGCAATGTCTAGCTAGCATTGAATGTCACTTTTTGCAGAGAATTTTCTACAGTTAGATGGATATAGAATTATTTTTCAACAAAAACAAATTATAGTGCTCAAAATTGCAAGGAAACACCATGTAAACGTAGCATTTGTCCAGTAGATTGATTGGAAATTGTCACTAGCAATTTCAGGATGATCTAGGTGCAAATTTTGTAGGTAAATGCAACAAAATAACATGAATTAGTATTGTTGTAGTAGTGATTTGCAACAAAAACAAGTTATCTAAGGGTTTAGCCTAGTTTAGGGTTAATAAAAGTTAACAAAGGATTTAAGGATTAAGGTTTGAGTGTTTGTTTGATCAATCATTGACTATGATGAGTAGGCTAGTGCCTCTTAGGATTTATGGAGTCAACAATAGCAATGGAAAAAATTGGAGAAAATTAGCATTGATAATACTTGTCAAAGGAGAAGGGATGGATGGATGGAATAGGTGTTGGCACTTCAAGGCCTCAAGCATCCAAATTCTAGAGATAAATTTTCTAGAGAGTAAGGAATCTTAGGCCCTAGTGAATCTTCCTTACTTAGACTATTTAAAGAGTGTACGCAAAAGGAAATTAGATAGAAGATACTAGAGTGCTATCACTTTAGGGCTCTAGTAGCCACTTCTAACAAAGTGTACTTCAAAAATTTAGGCAAGTAGAAAACTATAGAGAGAAAGAAGTAACTTATTTTTCTCTCCTAGGCTTTTAAGCAAGCAATTTCATAATATTTAACATGAAAGAAGTGAAATTTACCACAAGCATTCATTCACATAAACAAATTGCAGATTTTCTACTTACTTCACCAAGAATAATCAATAAAAACCCTAGTTGAAGATCTTCCACCATGAAAAATGGCCAAGATACATCAAAATATTTCTCTCCAAGAATTTGCGCACTAGTTATTTCAGCCAATATCCCTTAAAGAGGGCATAAATTTGAGTCCACACTAAGTGTGTGATGAGTGACGATGAAACATCAGAGTAATTTCTCTCTATTTATACAATATCCATGACCTTTAATTAAATTTAGGTCAAATAAAGGCCGACCTAACCAAATTACATCAAAAATCCATTTTTTTACATAAATTAAATAATTAACCCATAAATCATATCCAAGGGTGACATCATGACCTTCTAGGGTGATGTTGGGCCCCTAAGATGAAACATTGGGCTCCTGATGTAGAACACTTGGCCTCCAAAGGCTCTGGATGATGCCCACAGGTTCCAACCAGATCACAAATTCTCTCAATATGAAAACCCTAGCTCTGGATGACATCTAGGGTCATAATGATGATTTCATGGGATCTCAAAGGTCAATGTCCAAGTGAAAGAGCAAGATCCCCCTGAGTCTAGGTATGTCAGAGTGTTTCCAAGGGAAACATCCTTGTGTCTTCCTGGAACAAGTCTTTGATGTCTCCTTGTCATTGGTTGGGTTTAAAACATCCATCTATGGGCTTTTAGTCCCATGGAGGTCTGAGCTAATAATTCCCCCATGTGTACTTGTCCACTGAGCAAAGTCTCGTAGCAACAAAAAGTAAACCCTCCTAGGGTTCAAAAGTCACAGGGATCATAACATGTAAATCACATATAATAAATAAATTACCCAAACATGTGCATCAAACCCTTCTTTACCTAGACAAATGCTCAAATACGTTATGCAATTTAACAAGTCAGGTTTGGAGAAGGTCTCAGGGTGTCTTATTGGGCTAATCCTCCTTAAGTCTAGGGTGTTTCCTAGGTGAGAACCAATATAGGTCATGTAAGTGTATGTGGGGTGGTTTGGGGTAAGTGTTTGGGAATGGGGTGTAGTGATAATAGGGAAATGTATATCTTACCTATGGGTGCCTTTGTAGACGACGAGATGCACCTTGTCATAGATGCCAATTTTTTTCCTATCCCACTCAAGTCCTTTTATTCTTAGCTTCATTTATTTTGATATTTTTCTTTGATGCTTCAAGGGAAGAGTTGAGGGAAGCTATCCTGTCTTGGTGACTAGAGGTTATCGTGTTGTCAACAAGCATTTCACAGAGATGAGAAAGTTGGCTCATGATGAGACCCCCTTTCTCTTGGCTATGCCACCAAGAGATACTACCCTGGTTTGGTGACCAAATAGATGGTAGTGTCATACCGCTACATGCCCATGGTCATAATAGGCCAACTCATGATGAGACCTCCCATCCACCAACTAATACCTTGAGTGTTTGTTTTTTCTTATGGGTTCCCTTTTCTTACTAAGAATATTTTTACTACTTTCTCGAGAATCCCTAGGTGAAGCATCTCAAAGGTTTCAATTTTGGATTTTAACTCTTTCTAGCTACTTTTACCCTCTAGGAATTTAGCCCCTTCTTCCCACAAGTCAAGGTACAACCCTTCCTAGTGTGGAAAATTCCAATGCCCGAACAAATGTAGGGGGGAAATGAGAGGAATAAATATGGAGGGAATGGGCAATGACCTTTCATAGAATCACCCAGTGACAACCCATCCTAAAGGGAGATCAAATTACTAGGTAATCATGTCACACTTCCAGGTATGAACAAGTTAAAGAGCATAATTTCCAAACAAACATTATGAAATGAAGGAGAATTCAATGCAACATATTCAATTGCTTCAATAATTGGAGTGACACATACCATGATACACAGACCCATTACCTCAAGGAGCAAGACTTACTGCTACTTTAGGACCAGGATGGTGAGATGGATATTGTTGTTGCTAATAAATGGACTGCATTGAGGAAAAGAGGGGCCCTCTGGGGCCATGCTCAAGTCATCTGGCTCTCAGCACTCCATGTCTAGGACCTGTGGGCCTCGAGACATGATATCCTTTGTTATCCCTAGGGTAGGGGATAACATCTGGCTCCAACTTGGGGAAATGTTCTCACTGTAGAGTGCATGAGAACCTCAACATTTATGGTATGACCTGTGCCTGCTAGATCTCAACAAAATGCATCAGTAGTCCTTAGGGTGGTGATATCACCCCTTGTTCATATATGATATAATAAAATAAAGAGCATCATAAGCATGCATATATACATAATGGAGAAAAACAATACGAAAGTGAAACTATAACTATGCTATCATGATATTCAAATGATATATACAATGGATGCAAATGCCTGCCTACCTCTACTTACGTGTTGGTTGAATGCTAGGTGTAGTCAAATAACTAGTGAAACCATCCTAGAAATATCTCATAATACATGCCTATGTGCTTCATCATAAAACAAAACAATGACAAGTCAAGCATAAAAATAACATGAGTTAGAACATGTATCACATCATCAGAAATCATAAAGTCTAGCTCATGGAGGTGGGAGGGAGGGAATAAATTATGCCAAGTCACACTTCTAGTAAACTTTTCAATCCATCTCAGAAATAGATCGTGAAAAATAAAAGGCTCAAAAGACTACCTCAAAGAGTCTGAAGATTGGCTACCTTGGACGCCATCACACCTTGAGCTCTGGGAAGGGAATAACAAGAATCTATAGGATGATTGAAAATTTCTTAAGGCAAGGCTGAAAGACTGAGATAATAGACCTCTTATTAAGGAATTAAACCTACCCTTGAATTATAAAAGAAGGCTCTGCCCTAGAGAAAACTTGCGACAAGGGACATGTTTCACAACTGCATCCTTAGTGACACAACAAAGAAAAGAAATCGAAGGGGGCTGTAAAACCTTTTTACAAGTATATTTATTTAGGAAAGAAACGTACTTACCCTTATCAGTATATGAGCACAACTGTGGTTTATAATCCTCTTCATAGTATAAATCCAAGTGCTCAAAGGAATAATCATCAAAATCCTCAAGGTATGACTGAAAATCATCATGAAAACATAACACCAGGTCATCCTTGGGTGCTTGGAAAATGTCTATAACTATAACATTTATTTGTTTCTATATGTTAGAATTATTGGTAACTTGATATGATAGTTGTAGAGGAAACTTTGGGAAATTATCCTCAATATTGTAAATAGGGTCGTCATCATAGCCAATCAAATCCCTTTTACGTTTTCCGACATGTATGAACTCGTCAATATTATCAACCATGTTATTTCTTTCATCATAACATGAAGGTATTAAAGCATCCAAAGGCTCCTTCAACACTTCTTTTCTTTCCAAATCACAAAATAAGGCATCGTTAAAATCTTGGAAAGGGAAACAACTCACCGTATTCACTTCTTCATGTGCAGAAGCGTCGGATATTTGTATAACTTCATCAAATGGAGGAGTAAGCATCAGTGTCTCATCTTCATGTCCTTCCCTTACATCCTCAACTTCATGATATATATGGTCTAACTCATCCAAGGGTTCCCTTTCTTCTTCACCTTCTGAATCATAGAATAAAGTATCATCAAAAACCTGAAAAGGATAATGAATAACCTCACCCTCTTCTTCTTGTGTGGGATGAAAAGGATTTGGGATGGCTTCATCAAAGGGAGGAGCACACATTAATACTTCATCACCATGTTTGATATCTTTAGGCTCTCACTCTTCAACAAGGTCCTCATTATCCTTGTTAGAGGAATGAGTAAATTCTTGTTCTTCCCCATGGGATTGATAACCTTCATCAAGATCCATCTCCTCATCCTTTTGTTGATCAATGTCTTGCCCCAAATCGTTTGGGGTTTCTTCAAAAGAGGTCTCAAGGGAAGGTATTCTTTGGGAATATATCGGGTATCTTTGAGCTCAAAAATATTTACTTATGGAACAAAGGATTGGTTTTCCTTGGATGAGGAGATGTTGGCTTCGACTTCTATGGCCATGTCATAAACTTCTTGGATTGTTCTAGGAGATTTATCTCTAATAGGGAAACCTATTTGTCCTGTAAAGGATTTGGTGTAAATAAAAGAAAGAAAGTCGTTTGACGGGTGATGGCTTGCTAGGATCTATTGTATTATCCTCTTAAATCTATCATGAAATTCCCTAATAGTTTCATTCTCATTCTTATTTATGTGATTAAATTTGTTTAGAAAAACCAAAGGATCCCATATCTCGAGGAAAACTTCTTGTAATTGATCCATGGATGTAATATTGGCATCATGGAGGCCATCATACCATATCCTAGAATTATCATGAAGGATGGTAGAGAAACGTTGCATTGCCAAGTCTTTAGAATCATCACTAATAGGGTGGATTTGAAAGAAAGAATAAAATCTATGCATATGGTTCTTAGCATTATCTTCATCACTACTAGTGAATTTAGGGATCTATTTTACATAGCTTGGAGGCATTCATCGAGGATAGCTTGGTATTTTACTCATATCCAACGGTTTAAAATTACCTAGGTCCCATTTATAAGCCATGGTTGGCTTTGTCATTAGTGGAGTCACCAGATAATCCTTCTAGGGATCATCAAATGGAAAAGAGCGAATCACCCACAGTGGAGTCGCCAGGTAAGCTTTCTGAAGTAAAGGATTTGGATAAAGGCTTATCGAAAAAGTGTCGTTCGAGGAAAATTGAATCGACGTTCCCCTAAAATGGCATCAAAATGTTATCGCACAATTTGTACTTGCCCAAATCCCAACTCAAGTGAAGGTAATATTGGCATAAGAGGGGGTGACCTATCACTATCAGCTTAATAGGAAACCCCTTTCTATTTATCAGTGTATCAAAGTTACCCTAGGGAAGAAATCCCTGGTGACCTAAAGGACTAATAAGACTAAGGAAATGGTGCAATAAAATCCCCCTCACTGGTCACTCAGTTCAAAAGGTTCTTAAGGTCTTTAAGAGATGAAGAAATGGTGAAAATGGAGTGTACCTTCCTAGAACAAGACAACAAACAAAATATGGCAACTTTCAAGTACAAAATATGATGTTAGTGCTTCTTAAGACCACGAACCTTCAAAAAATAGGCTAGATGATATAAAGTTGCAGCAATGTAACAATTTAAAATAGCAATAAGTATTTTGTAACAGCTGGAAAAAATATGCCTTGAAATTGCTTGAAAAAGACAAGAAAATATAGATTTAACTAGGAAGAATGATAATTAATTGTCACAAGCAAGCTTGGAAATGTCTAGATAGCATTGAATGTCACTTTTTGCAAAGAATTTGTTGCAGTTATATGGTTGTAGCAATAATTTTCAACAACAACAAATTGCAGTGCTCAAAATTGCAAGGAAACACCATGCAAACTTAACATTTGTCTAGTAGATTAATTGGCAATTGTCACAAGCAATTTTAGGATGAGCTAGGTGCAAGTTTTGTAGGTAAATGCGACAAATTAGCAAGAATTAGTATGATTGTAGAAGTGATTTTCAGCAAAAAAAATTTATCTAAGGAATTAGTCTAGTTTAGGGTTAGTAAAAGTTAGAAAAGGCTTCAAGGAAGAAGGTTTGAGTGTTTGTTTGATCAATCATTTACTTTGATGAGTAGACTAGTGCCTCTTAGGGTTTATGGAGTCAACAATAACAACGAAAAAACTTGGAGACAAATAGAAATGATAATACTTGTCAAAGGAGAAGGGATAGATGGAAGAGGTGTTGGCACATTAAGGCCTCAAGCATCCAAATCCGAGAGACAACTTTTCTATAGATTAAGGGATCTTAGGCCCTAGTGAATCTTCCTTCCTTAGACTATTTAAAGAGTGTATGCAATAGGAAATTAGAGAGAAGCTACTAGAGTGATAGAAATTTAGGGATCTAGTAGCCACTTCTAACAAAGTGTACTTAAGAAATTTAGGCAAGTAGAAAACTATAGAGAGAAAGAAGTAACTTATGTTTCTCTCCTAGGGTTTTAAGCAAGAAGTTTCATAATCTTTAACATGAAACAAGTAAAATTTACCACAAGCATTCATTCACTTAAAAGAATTGCATATTTTCTACTTACCTCACCAAGAATAATCAAGCCAAACCCTAGTTCAAGATCTTCCACCGTGAAAAATAGCCAAGATACACCAAAATATGCCTCTACAAGAAGTTTTTCAATAGCTATTTCAGCCAATATCCCTTAAAGAGGGTGAAAATTTCAGTCCACACTAAGTGTGTGATGAGTGATGATGAAAAGTGAGAGTACTTTCTCTCTATTTATACAATATCAATGACCTTTAATTAAATTTAGGTCAAATAAAGGCTGACCTAGCCAAATTACATCAAAAATACAATTTTTTACATAAATGAAATAATTAACCCCTAAAATCATATCCAAGGGCGATGTCATGCCCTTCTCAGGTGACGCTGGGCCCCTAAGGTGAAACGTTGGGCTCCTGATGCATAACGTTTATCCTCTGAAGGCCCTGGATGATGCCCAAATGTGCCAAACAACTCACAAATACCCTCAATATGAAAACCCTAGCTCTGGATGACATCTTGGGTCATAATGATGATGTCATGGGCTCTCAAAGGTCAATATCTAGGTGGAAGAGAAAGATCCCCCTAGGTCTAGGTCTTCCAGAGTGTCTCCAAGGGAATCATCCTTCTTTGTTCCTGGTGCAAGTATCTGCTTTGTCCTTGCCTCTGGCTAGGGTTACAACATCCATCTATGGACTTTCACCCCCATGGAGGTCCGAGCTAATAATTCCCCCATGTGTACCTATCCACTGGGAAAATTCCTTTAGCAACAACAAGTACTCCCTCTAGGGGTTCAAGAGTCACATGGACCATAACATGTAAATCACATCTAATAATTAAATTACCCAAACATGTGCATCAAACCCCGCCTTACCCAGACAAATGCTCAAATATGTTATGCAATTTAACAAGTCAGGTTTGGAGAAGGTCTCAAGGTGTCCTATTGGGATAATGCTCCTTATATTTGGGGTGTTTCCCAGGTGAGAGCCAATATAGGTCATGTAAGTGTATGTGAGGTGGCATGGGGTGAAGTCATAACATGCAAATGTAGATATTACCTGTGGGTGCCTTTGTAGAGGGTGAGCTCCACCTTTTCATAGATGCCACTTTGTTTCCTAGCCCATTCAATGCCTTTTATTCTTAGCTTCAATGCTTTTGATCTTTATATTTTATGTTTCAAGGGAAGAGTTGAGGGACTCTATCTTGGCTTGGTTACCAAAGGTGACATCATTATCTACAATAATTTCACATATATGAGAAATTTGGCTCGTGATGAGACCCCCTTTCTCTTAGCTATTCCACCAAGAGCCACTACCCTGGTTTGGTGACTAGATAAATGGTAATGTCATACTGATACATGTCCATGGTCATAATAGGTTAGCTCATGATGAGACCTCCCATCCACCAACTAATACCTTGAGTGTTTTCTTTTTCTTATGGGTGTTACGAGTAAAATCTCTATATGGCTAGGGGTAAACCACAACAGATGGAAATGACTGCGAAAATTGACTCTATTCTCAAGTATGCTATATAGAAAAATATGCTAGCAAGAAAAGATAAAAGGCCTACCTCGTCTGGACGTTTGATGAGGTCCATCATGTTGAAATATTGTAACTACAAAGAGTATTCTATTTATTATTGATTTATTATTCATTAGATCAATACCCTTTTGTGGGTTGATCATGTCATGCATTGTAATTGACCAAATCCCCTTTTGTGGATTGTCAAACCCTAATTGTAATATGCAAATTAAGAAGTTGGCCCCCATGCAAATTAAAGTGGTTCTAACCACCTAGAAAGACAAGTTGTCCCTGCCAGTGAAGAGACACCTCCTTTCAACACTTACTAGTTTGTATAAATAAAGGAAGCCAACACCTCATTTGTTCACTCACTCTGCTGACTCATCTAGTGCGCAAGTATTGAAAGAAACTATAGTTACCAGTTGTTGGAAGAAGGAAGAGAGAGGCACATTTCTTGGGAGAGGATATTCTCTAGTGTTTGTTTTATTGTATTGGCATTTTATTGGCTATCTATATTAAGGAAGTTTTTGCTGGGTTTTGTTCCCCGTGAGGGTTTCCCAGGATAAATGTTGTGTATCTTTTGTTTGTGTTTCTCTCAGTGATCCTATCTATGCTATGGTTATCTAGTAAATTGAAAAGAAACCTAATAATATCTTAAACTTTAACATGGTATCAGAGCTAAGATGATGAGAGCAGCTTTCACTGGATAAGCAAAAACGTCACTATTGTCGTACAAGAAAATTAGGGCTTTTTATTGGAGATGAATTGTTTCCTAAAAACCATCTAGAAAAGTGTGCCCTAGCCCAAGGAACTCTTTGTCACCTTCAAAACACCCTTTTAGTGGATATAACTCTCAGAAAGTGAAACCCTAGTTTTCACCGGCACGAGAAGTACCAGAAAACCAGAAGCACCAAAAAACCAGAAGTACCAGAAAACCAGAAGCACTAGTCCATAAATCCTCTGGTCAACTTTGAGGAGGGGGGGCGGGGGGGGGGGGG
>JASDQU010753848.1:54365-69223 GCA_032191745.1 Picea mariana
TAGCCTAGAACACAAACCTTAATCATGTGGAATGGCTAGTTGGATCTTGAGGTTTGTGTTTTGATCCTGTGTGGATCATGGAAAGGGAGTCTAGTCTTGCCTAGGCTAGCATCTTAGCTTCTCTAGTTCATGTGGGATGACTAGGAGTGAAGATATGGTAGTAGTCCTCCCCAGTGGATGGGTGAGATAGATGACTACAAGAGAAGGGAGAACATACAAGGAATCACAAAACTCATAGAATTTCTTCTGTGTGAAAATAAGATATCTTCTGTGTGAAGATAAGAAATAGTATCTTATGCATGAAGACAAAAGAAAGAAAGAGTATCTTCTGCGCGAAGATAAAGAGAACAAAACTTTTTTAATATGGATTCATGGAGAACCATTCAGTGATCGTGATGCCATATGACCAAGTGGATTATATTGATGTTGTTACATAGTTGATGATGTTGCTCAGTTGATGATGTTATCCAGTTGATGTTGATTATCTAGTTGATGATATTGCCTAGATGATATTTTTTAGTTGATGATGACATCCAGTGACCTGTCAGAAGAATATCCTTCTTTTTAAGAGGGAGTGAATGATGATATGGATGATGAGAAAAACTTTCGATGATTTATAGATATGCCAGTCAGTGTTCCAGACATTGTTGATGTTATTGCCCTCTCTCTCTCTTGATGATGTTGTAGAATACCCTTCTTGTTAAGGGGGAGTGTCGAAATATTGTAACTGCAAATAGTATTCTATTTATTATTGATTTATTATTCATTAGATCAATCCCCTTTTGTGGATTGATCATGTCAGGCATTGTAATTGACCAAATCCCATTTTGCGGATTGGTCAAACCCTGATTGTAATATGAAAATTAAGAAGTCATCCCCTAGGAAAATTAAAGTGGTTCTAACCACCTAGAAAGACAAGTCGGCCCTGCTAGTGACTAGACACCTCTTTTCAGCACTTACCAGTTTGTATAAATAAAGGAAGACAACGCCTCATTTGTTCACTCACTCAGCTCACTCATCTAGTGTGCAAGTATTGAAGGAAGCTGCAGTTACCAGTTGTCGGAAGAAGGAAGAGAGAGAGGCGGATTGATTGGGAGAAGATATTCTCTAGTGTTTTTTTTATTGTCTTTGCATTGTATTGGCTATCTATATTAAGGAAGTTTTTGTTGGGTTTTATTCCCTGTGAGGGTTTCACAGGATAAATGTTATGTATCTTGTGATTGTGTTTCTCTCAGTGATCCTATATATGCTATGGTTATCTAGTAAATTTAAAAGAAACCTAATAATAGCTTCAAATTTAACACACTATTGAGCACTTGACCCAAAGAAATACACCTGCAACTAGTCCTCAACAACCAAGCAACGCAATCATATGGTGACAATATATAATGTTATCACATTCAATAGCATAATCCATCAACATTCATAACAAATATGCCCATGGAATAATAATTCAAATACTTTCAAGATATTAATTGGATGAGAAAATAGTATTTCTATTAAGATATAATCAACAGAAGTGAATAAGTTACAAACTTCAGTGTCGACACGGTTCGGAACCGAGAAACTAAGTTCCTTCCAGCTGGGCCTCCACTACTTCAATCCTCCACCAAATGAAAGCTCATATAATAGAGACAATGAAGTTCTCAATCCGTAAGGGAAGAGCTTGGGGGTTGAACAATGTGTTCAGACTTAAAGGACAAAGGGATGCAGACTCAATGTGAAGTGAATAATTCCTCCCGAGCAACTTTTCTCTCAAAGTTGAATTATTTCTCCTCTTTTCCATAGCTCGAAATTGGCCCATTTATATCCTTCAAGTGGAATAGAAGGGCCAAGTCGAAATGTTTCTAGTATATGGAAGGCCAATGATCATTGATCTCGTGACGTGACATGGAAACCCAACACCATTTTTCAATTTTGGGCACATTTCCTGATGTATGTGGGCTTTAGTGGTGCAACCTGCATATACGCATGTTGTATAGTAGGAACAATGTGTATATGTGGAAAAATTGTATTTTTAGCTCTGGGATTTGCAAAAATGGATTTTAGGTTTGCATAGGGAAATGGAAAAATGACTTCTGTGCAATATTGCATGGGGTGAGGCAAATATTTCTCTAACAGATGCCCCCTAATTTGTGAGGTCATAGGAATATCTGCGATGGCCAAAATACATTTTAAAAAAACCCAGAAGTGGAGTAATGGGGACCCAGCTAGAAGAACTAGTTTCTCATTACAGTCTGTACTGAATTTGCATACATGGCTGGGAATTTGAATTACACTGCAGATCCATGTGAAAATATACCAAACAACTGTCCATGTCCATGAATAGGAAAATATAAATGTGGTTACATGCCCAAGGCTGTCATAGTCATGAACAAGGCCCAATAGAACCAATCTCAAAATCAATTTGAAGATATCTGTATACAATGGATTACAATTTGATCTCCCATGATCACTGAAGTCACACAGGTACTGGTCCAATGAAAGGGTAGTAACATCTCAGGAAAGTTGTGGCTACATACTGTTGTCTTCAAGTCTTCTACATTATCCGCCAAAGGTGAAAGTCTACATCGTGTGAATAAAGGAGTTGAGGTCAAACACAATGAGACTTAGTTTGATTACCGGTCATTGAGGTATACCTTTAACAAATGTGAGACAACCTACCAATAATGAAAGTAGGTATCAATGCACCAGGTACATTCTAACAAGTGTGAATAAAGGATTCAGGGTCGAATACTTGAAGAATCCATCGATCAAGAGACATTGATGTATTCCCAACTATCTATGGCAAGAGAACCTGCCACTAATGACTGCAACCCTCTAGGTACTCATAGGACTTTAGATTTCCAGAATATATGAGGTGAAGTCGATGGAAGGAGACCTGCTGAAAGGAGAGAATTAAGGAATGTATCATCATCTAGCAAAAGGTACAAAGTAGGATTTTGATGATTTGGAGGAAGTCAGACAAAGAACATGTTCACGAACCAACGAACCTATGCATCTTTCACCTGTTCCAAGTGCAATAGGGACATGAAAAGGACCTTATGAATAACATCCAATGAGGAAAATTGCTGACAAATGCGAGGAAACCACCAATAAGGATAATGGCATCCAAGACACTGCATGAATCCCAATGTGTGAATAGATTTATTTCTTTCAAACACAAGGGAAACCACCCAGTCAACGACCAATGATGAAATGTCAATTGTTGGGTTTAAGGTTACCTACCAATGAGGAAAGTAGGACTAGGGTGCGTAATAGGACTACACTTTCATGTGATTCTGGGACAAACTGAGGGTATGGGCAACATGCAAAGTCAAGAGTTATGAGGAATGGCCAACACAGGTTGATAGACATCCTTTGAACAAGAGAATGAGACTTATGGAAGACTCTGACAACATAGACACAATGATGAAACCATGAGATGCAGGAGGCATCAATCAAACTCTCCATAGGGACTGGAAGAGTAACCAGTTGGGGGAGTAAACTCTCTATAATGAGATCAACTTCCTAAGGCTATGCTAACTAGTGGACTCAATAACTTTGTGCTTTGTTCAAAGGTGACACAACTGTTTCAAATATAATATAATACTCCCTTCCCATCTATATTTTTTTGTTTTTTCATAGTCAAATGAATGCTATGATACAAAGGAGGAAACAAGTGTCGCAAGTAAGAAAAACTAGTTCTAATAGTGGAACATACCTATGCTCAATGAAAGGAGGTGCATGCGAGAGATGGACACTCGAGGGAAAGTTTCCTCTTGGGTATAGGGTGTCAAGTTGCAAAGGATATAAACGAGGCTCTGCTTGGTTGAGGATGAAAAACTACTGAGGCAAATGGTTTATAACGCAAAGAGAGAACTGGTTACAGGCTCAATACTGCAAGCAAGGGCATGAGATACAATCATAACTTAACGTCACAAAATGTCCTTTTTCATAATATTAGTCTACTCAGTTTGAAAAAGGGATAAACTTGTACCAAATAGACTTCCTTTCAAATCCAATTTACGAGTGTGAAAGAGACAAGTTCACTCGGCAATATTTTCTCTTTTTGAAAATGAGTTGGAAAAGAGCTTAAATCAAACTCAACTGGGAGTCCTCTGGGTATAGGTCAACATGTTTATGAATGAGAAATGAGGCTCAACACAAATTCATATATTATCTATAAGGGACTCCCGGTCCTATGAAAACAATCTTTGCATGGGCACCAAATGGAGAAGAGGATCTAACTAGTGTACCCATGTTTCCTAAGTCTCTACCATTTGATAACGACACATCTTGTAGCAGATGGAGAGTTCTGTTTTGCTAAAAAATGGGTTCGTACCTAAGGCATATGAGTGAAAGTTATAGGACAATGCAAGTGCGCATGATGGAATGGATACCTATCATATATGCTGGGTAGCGAAAATAACTATCCATAGTTATGAACGATCAACATAACTCTAAGAACCGTAAGAATCCCTGGAGAAAACTTCAAAAACTAACTCAATCCACTGCTGTATTAGTCCATTAGGAGAAAATATGATCTGAAACTATGTAAAGTGGGTACAAATTGCTATAAATAGTAAGAAAACCTAAATTTTACTATGTCATTTGACTTTTTTACCCAAATAGTGAATTTTGGACCAAATTACCTCCGATCTTCAACTGGTGATTGAGGGAGCATCGAGTGATGGAATCAGAGCTCGTCTGGTCTAGGTAATTTTGCTTCCCCTCCTCTTCCTTTCTAGTGGATTACATTTTGTATTTAGATTTCAAATTTTAAGTTATTTAAGGTGCAAATTAGATATTTAGGTGTACGCGGGATACCATTCATCGGGTCGTATATAGGCTTGGTTATACGCAGTTGTCTAAAAGAAAAACTGTGTATAGTTAGCCCAATACACGACTGTGAATGTTGCAGCCCACGTATATGTTTGTAAACAAGGTTTTTTATGGTTGCTAACTCAAAAGTGATGCTTCTCTGGTAGGATGGTGCTAGAATGGAGGGAAAGGGAACATGAGGATGTAGATGTTGCTGTGGAAAGAGATATGGCAGCCCAAATGGCCTTGAAAATATGCAGGTTGTACAAGTTTTGGGCACTCAAAAAGATGAGGGTCCAAGTGAGTTTACTACAGTTGCTCATGGATTACTGGGATCTAGACAGTGAGAGCTTCAACCTTGATGGGAAACCATTAAGGATTGAAGTCGAGGATATATATTTCTTGATGGGGTTGTCCCGTCAGGGTGAGGTGGTGAACCTCAAATCCCAAGGAGGTGAGAGCGGTATGAAGATAAAAGAGTACATAGATTCGCACTCTATAGAAGGGATTGAGAAGGTCAGGAGTCAACTCCCCATCCGAGCGATAAACAATTTAAGCCTCAAGATTTTTGTCCTCATTTTGACACAAATCATAGGATCGGCTTCATTGCACTAGGCATCGAGAACGCTCATGTTCTACTTCGTAGAGTGTTTGAGATCAACGGTGTATGATCGGTGCACCTCGATATTGGCTAATATGAAGAGCCAGTTGACATAATGCAAACATGGTGACAAGAGGAACTTCGGGTTTGCATCCATCTTGTGTAGCTTTTTCTTCAAGAAGGTTCTAGGTTTGGGACCCAGATTCAATATCATTCCTCGAGGACCTCGCGATCCATCCATGGCATGGTGGACCTAGGTGATGAGATGATAGGGGGGAGGTAGGGTGCCCACACCCTACAACGATGATTTCTTTTACTAGTGGAGATGACATGAAATTTCTCTAGATGAATATCCCTATGCATGGATTGACTTCAGAGGGGACCCCGACATGCCATTTCCACCAGGGACCACCTACGGGGACATAGGTATTTCAAAATTTTTAAATATTTCATTTTTTTTGTATTTTTGTATAGGAAAACAAAATTTTTTTTCGATGATGTTTAAGTACTAATTAGACACATGTGTGACATAGACATAGGTCCACGACGACTAGACGGGCTTTCGCAAAATCGTCAGAGGCACCGGGGAGATGAGGCGGCGGGAGGAGAAGCAGAGAGAGTCCTTCAAAACATGCAGGGAAACCTGTCTCATTTGACACATAGGATTCCAATGGTTTAGTTAGAGGATCTGTCGGAGGCCATGTAGCGACAAGTGGTTGGTGTGCCCAGAGCTTGGGTGTGACTCTTTTAGTGTCTCACAAATGTTGTAGTTTGTTATCATGACACACATCCGATGCCATAGGCGTAGATGTCATGGATTTTTTATTATCGGTTGCATATGTGTATTGAGGGTGTTGGCCCAAATTTTGTACTATAAACATCATATTTTTTGAAATATATATAAAACATGGGTCTTTGGCTTTACTTATATCACAATGTGTACATTGATGAGAATGTTTTCTTTTCTTTAGTTATGTGACAAATGCCAATCTAAAATGAAATTAGCATAAGAATCAGATACATAATTAGAACACCTAGGTATGTGATGATAAGTAATAAAATCAAACTATCGTTCTAAAAGGCATACCCGTACGAAAATTCAGAGTAATGTAGGATCATGCACATGGTAACTACCGTTCAAATGACATACTACTAACTGGGAATCCAGACGAACTTTGAAAGAGTGAATACCATGTGAAATGGCATCACGCAAAAGTTATATAATGAAGTTATATTCAACTACATTATTCATGGATGGAACTAGTCATACACCACCTAAAGACACCATTAGACCCTTGGGTGAGTAAACCACCCAAGCGGTGGAAACCAAATTTCATGTATGATGACTGGCTTCATATGTGAATCCTAGGTAGAGAGAAGACTCCATTGACATCTGCCAACCAAGGGAAAACTCAATAAGTAAGTTGAAGAGAAAAATAAAGGGAATATATATATATATAAAGTAAATTACATTAGTATACAAAGAGTTATGCCCAAGCTTAGGGCTCAAGCATAATATCTTTTCAAGTAGAGTCCATTCCTGGGCTCGACCAACATTTTCCATTCATAATATTCTAACTCATATGATCCTTTTTCTAAGACACATCGCATTATATAGGGATCGTGCCACATGGGTTTAAACTTGTCTTCCCCCAACGGTTCTTTGTCTTGATCATATAAATGGACCAAGTCAGCCTCAACATACAAGTGATGACATATAAACTTATCGTATTGGACCTTGACACATATTTTATTCATTTCGATAGCCGTAGAGGTGTCTCAACGTTGCTTGTCAAGGCTCTCTAGGTGTATGAGGCGTCACTCAAGATTGGAAGTGTCGGGGAGAAGCACGACTACCAATATAAGAGAAGGGATTCTCTATTCAATAGGTAAGATAAACTCCACACCATGTACTAACTGGAAAGGAGAAAATATGGTGGCAGACTTGACTGAGGTTTGGTATGCCCAAAGTGTGGCATATAGCATAAAATGTTAGTCAGATTTGTTCTGGCTGACAATTTTTTGCAAAATGGTCTTGAGAGACTTGTTGATGGCCTCTACCTATCCATTTTCCTGGGGGTATTAAGGGGAAGAATGACCATGCTTAAACCCCATATTGGATGCTAGATCTTACATCATTTCATTCTGAAAGTGACTACCATGATCAGTGACAATCTCACTCAGGATACCAAACTTGGCGATAATTTGATTGAATATGAAGAAGGCGATAGTCTTCACGTCGGATTTAACTGTAGGCATGGCCTCGACCCACTTAGTAAAGTATTCTATGGCCATGATAATGTGTTGATGCTCCCCAGCTGAAGTTGGGTTGAAATTCACAAAGTCCACCCCCCACTTGGTGAGGGGACCGATGATAATGACTAGATGGAGAGGGGATGGATGCGAGCACATTTTCCGAGTGAACACCTGGAAGGGGTGACACTTCTTAAACACTTCAATGTAATCCTTAAAGTAGAACGACTAGAAATAATCGGCTCACAATTTTTTTTGGGTTGTTGCAAGCCCAGTTATATGACCACCACAATCCCCACTGTGGAAATCATTTAGAACTGACTCAACTTCTTTGTGAGTTAAAAAAATACGTAGGATATTTTCTATTCCTTGACGATACAGAGTTTCGCCAACAATATTGTAATTCTTTGCTTGGTATCATACACGTCATCGCTCACCTCGTGAGAGGTGCTGAGGGAACTTCAAAGTTTGAAGATGGAGAACAATGTCTCCATAACAGGGGTCGTACAAAGAGACAAGGAAAATATTTTCATATGAAAATGAATCAACAGGGATAACATCCTCGTCCAATCGTGGGAAGTCGGATATTAACTCTGGAAAGACTAGTGATTTCTTGGATTTTGTAGAAGCGAAATTGAGATCAAATTCTTGTAAAATGAAAATCCATATATTATATTTCCCCCCTATGATACACCTGGTAAGGACGTATTGACATGGATTGGCATCGCCAACCACAGTAGTTTTGCAAAGGAGTATATAACAACGTAATCATTTCACTGCGTGGACGAAAACCAAAGCTAGATTTTCAACGTGAGAATATTTGAGCTCGGGACTAACTAAGTTTCAACTGAGATAGTAGATGACGTGCTCACGAAGCTCATCATCCTTCTGAACCAAAGACATACCAATCATCTCTTCGAACACGATGACATAAAGCAAGAAATCCCTAATGTAGTTGGGATACTTGATCCAGGTGGATATTGGTGGCCACCCACCTTTTTCAGCTGGCTCAAAACAATTTTCTGGCAATTTTGGCAATTTACTATTTTTAGCAGGTTTTAACTTCCAGGGCCATTTTGAGGGCCTAAATGATGTTTTTTGAGATCAAGGTTATTAATGATAGACAAAGGCATGATTGATCCCCCAAAATGAATATCCTCGGAAATACCTTTCCAACGAGCTATCATACGCCTAAAATGGAGATCGTATGCAAAAGTTACGACCTCGGGAAGTTGATGTACTTACTTACCCAAACGGGGCCCAAATGAATTTTGGCGCTTCATCTCCTAGGGTTAGGTTTTTGGATGTCTAGGACTTTTGGCATTCCCATTTATTGTAAAAATGCCTTCAGAGCCTCATTGTAACCATATTCTTGCAAATGCGAGTAGCCGTCACATCTCTTCTCAGAGATAAAATGCCACCATTCTAGCGAATCTTTCACTCTGTATTTTTACAGTCTCTATACATTTATTTCATTAATAGAAATCATGTATTACTATATATTTGTGTTTATGGTTGCATCTCTGATACATCTCTGTTATATTATTGAATATCTGCGATATCTTTGTGCATTTCTTTATTATATCTCCGATCTCATTTCATGCTGAAAATAATCCAGATCAAGACTTCAACAGAGGCATCAATACCAAGTATTTATTCAAAGCATTAGAGGATTGTTGGGCCCGCTCATCCAAGATAAAAGGGGTGTCCTTCTTCAAAAGACACATCAAACCCTTAGTAATATTGGCATAGTTTACTATAAATCGACGTAAAAAGTTAGCTTTCCCCTTTAAACCTTGAAGTTGTCGAATAATGAATGGTGGAGGCAATCAAAGTATTGCCTCAACCTTTAACGCATCTACCATGATCTCGGTCTCAGAAACTAAAAATCCTAGAAGACGTCCAAACCTAACACAAAAGATGCATTTATGAGGGTTCAACCAGATTCTATAATGACAACATCTTTCAAAAACTAGCCGAAGGTTCTTAGGGTGATCCACTCTCTTACAAGAGTGAGCAACAAGATCGTCAATATAAGCTTCAACTATATGCTTAAGATCGTGGAATGCGAAGGTCATAGAATGTTGGAAGGCTTCTTTGGTGTTTTTAAGGCGAAAAGGCATATTCTGGTATGCGGCAGTACCCCAAGGAAAAATAAATGTCATCTTATGTTGATCCTCGAGTTTAAATTGAATTTGGTTATACCCTGAAAATCCTTCCATGAAAGAAAAAATTTTGCTTCCCGCACACTTGTCGAGAATTGGATCGATGAAAGGTGTCGGGAAGTTGTCTTTAGGACATGATTTGTTTAGGTCACAAAAATCCATGCATACACAGATGGTTCCTTTCTTCTTATTCACATGAACAAGATTATATACCCATTTAGTCAAGGGAACCAGGTAGATAAAGCTAGCATTAAGCAATTTCTCTACCTTTGCCTTAACAGCAGGGGCCTTTTGGGAATTGACAACTCTAAGATATTGTCAAACATGCTTAGAATGCGGTTAAGTTTTAATCTCATTTTTGACAATTCGAGGGTCTATTCCTGGCATCTTTTCATATGACCAAGGAAATACATCTCGTAATTCCTTGAAGAGCTCGGTGTATATGAATAATTCCTCTGGTGAACGATCTGCACCGATGTATACATTTTCAATATTTCCATGGGTATGAGAGATATCGACTGTGACAGTAGGCTAGATACTCACCATATTTCCTTCGACATAAATGTCATGCATATAGAGTGGAACTATGGCGTGACCAACTATATTTCTCAAAGTAGGTCGAAAGTCATCTTGTTCGATTCTGGCAAGCTCTAGGAGAAAATAAGAGAGATGATGCATATTGTCCCAAGTTTTTTCAAAACCATTCATGGCTTCGATGATAGCTTCATCCGAGGGTAAAGTATCATTGAGGAAGTCATGTGAAAAATAAGATGAAGTGGCCCACATGGGCTTAAGAACAGGATCCTCCTCGTCCTTCTACGAGGTAATAGGATCAGGATTAGAGGAAGAGTCAAGAACAACTTGATATGCTATCTCTGCTGTCAATAGTGTCATGGCCATTCTAGCATGTGACTAACCTTCACAAGATGAAATTGATGAAGGTAGGGTCCAAGGATCATTAAAATAGGAAGTGAGAAAAGGAACTGACCTCTCTGACGAAATGGGTCTACTGGACATGGTGTAAACATGGTGAATCTGTGTCATGAAGTCAAAGGTACCCATAAGAGATGAATACATTTCGACACCGATATTCTCATTTGTTGGCTAATAATTTTTTACCATGGGGATGGATGGTCCAAAAGATGCACTAGGGCTAGCATAAGAAAATGATAACTAGTCGACTGTCGCGCTCTTCCCATCGTGAGGGAAACAAAGAGTGTAGAAGATGGATGATACAACTACAGTCATAGCATAAGTCCAATTGCGTCCTAGTAACAAGTTATAATTGAGGGGCGCATCAACCACCTTGATATCCACCTCTACCGTCTTCCCACCTAACTGGACCAAAAAGGTAGGAAGAATACAATGAGGGTGGAAAGAATGACCGTCAAAAGCAGTCAACAAGGTCTGATATTAAGAAAGAGTTGGATAGCCAAGATATTTCCAACAGATCAGGGACATCACACATGTTGCAATGCCTTCATCAACAATCTCATGCTTGATGGTATACTTCGAGTAACCCTCATGGATTTTGAATGCCACATGGTAAGTCAAGCGAGGCTTCACATATATGACGTCAAACTTGATAACTTTAGAGCCACTGGGGTCTAGAGCTCCTAACGTAGATAGCAAGGCATTCCTCTATGAAGGACACATTTGGAGTACCTCCAGGCTCAACATCGCACAAGGGGTTTGAACCAGGTCCTCAACAATAGAGTAATTCTGGGAGGCTCTAGCATTTGGATTGTGGGTAGAGTGCTTGAGTACTCCTTTCAGAATATGATGCAGTCACTCTATTTTTTCAATCTACAAGGGTGTCTCTGGAGGAGGAGGATATTCTAGACCAGGTACATTTTTTGAAGAACTATAATCGTGAGACCAGGTGGCTACATTAACCTGAGAATTGACCATATTGATGCACAAATGGTCACTGTCTTGTGTCGGTGGGTTTTGAATCCCATCAGCCACATTTCTATAATTTGAGGAGCTTGAGGCCATGTGTCGGTTATGTGGAAAAGGATTTGTGAGAACGATGGGCAGTAGAGATAAGAACCTTGCAGATTCTGTAAGTTTGGGGCATAAATGAGTAAGATGATCGTTTGTACAAAGCTTACATGGAAATTTCTCCTTATGCCTTTCTTTCTTTCCCTCACCAACATTATTATTCATCCTCTCATTATTACCATTTTTCTTGGGTTTATTATTATTCTTCCTACCATTACGATTATTATTATGTCCTTTCTTCTTATTCATGCATGTTTGTTGGTTACCATTTGGGTCATTTGACGATTGCACCGAATGTACATCCATCGACTGAGTGGGATTGGAAGACATAGACAAAGCTAGCCCTCCTGTAGACTGGTTTAGAGAGAACTCTTTCAAATGGCTTGTCATCGAGTCTAGGGATTTCACATTGGCGAATCCTACAATGCCATTGGCATGAGGTTTGGACTTTTCTCTAGGGTCATAGTTTTTCCTCGATGTGTCCAGAAGAACCTCTTATAACATCCCATACTAAGCATATATAAGATATAACTGCTGGTCTTTGAATATTGCTTCTTCCTCATATGTAATCCTGGATGTAGCAACATCCTTCAAAATACGAGGTTGTAAGGATTTAAGGAATCATTATAATAGGAAATCCGAGGGTATGTAGGTCTTGATCAACCTCATTTGTCTACACAACTCTTGGATGTGATCTGAGATATGAGTGGCTTTGTCCTAGCATAAGGTCGACAGAAGTTCTAGGCCAACATCGTAACAAACCAACAATTGGAAGTGGTTAAAGAATACTAGCACCATCTGACTAAAGGTCTCATATGCCCCTGTAGGTAGCTCGATATACCATTTCGTGACAACCCCTATGAGAGTGTGTTGAAATAATATTAACTAAATGGAATCATCATTAAGGGAATTTGAAGAGAGCCATAAGTGAAATGTGGTGACATTATCATGAGGGTCTTCGCCATTCTTTCCTTTGAATTTTGGAATATCTAAAGGAATATTGGTGGGAACCGAGGGCCATGTAGGATCATGATGCACAAGGTCGTTCATCAACTTAGACAAGTCTTGAAGGTTGAGTGTGACCAGAAAAGGGAGACAGAGTTGAGACCTCTAGACCCAAGCTCTCTGGAAATATTGTGTTTGGGGAATCACAACCCATCCATGGTTCTGGTAAGCACCATGGACCTGTCCGAGATTGTAAGACCCTCCTCCAGGATGATTCATAAGAATTTGGTTGGGAATCATTCTAGTAGGAATGTTTTGATGGGGGTTATAAAAACTTTGCCCAGTCGGAGTGGCTCCAGGTTGGGGGTTGCCTAAGTTGTGAAACTGACCTCCTTCAGGCGTGAATTTAAAGGATAAAGGTGGATTCTTCATGCCAAACATGTTGGTCGAAATCGGCACTGAGGAGGTGAGGGTAAAGGAAGGAACTTGAGTAGAAGCTTGTCTGCTAGGTTGGTTACTCCACCTAGAAGCAACAGGGTTAGACCTACGGTTAAAAGAAGGAATTCCTCCCACTGTAGGAGTCGCTTGAGGGATTTGAGAGCCACCAAATGAGAATGGAGTATAAGGAGGATTTTTTCCCCCAAGTCCAATGCTATCATTAGGTCCAACAACTAGTATGGAGTTTGAAAATTGTGAAGTAAAATTTGGCATACCATAGGAAAAAGGACTAGAGGCCATCGATATGGCCTGAACATTATAGCCCGATGAGTGACCAAGAGACCCGAATGGGTTCGTGGAAATAGGTTGAGTATTCACTATAGGACATGTAGCAGTGTTGATAGGTGCCTCCGACACTACAACCATTGTGGTTGTAGGAGACGAAGGGGTGTCATTAACTATAGTAGGTGTGGGAGTCTAGGGACTCCCAGTATTTTGATGACTCATTTCAATACTCATCCTTGTAGAATCACAAGTCTAATAATTGGAAGTTTGTGTACCACGTTTAATAACTCTAAGCCTTTTAGAAGGAAAAGACTCAAAATGTGGTGGTAACTATAACAAGCAGTGAGACCGGTGGGGAAGCTGGTCCGACTCCACGATGACTTAAGACTTAAGATATAAAAACAAATACTAAGGACAACTAGTAATCAAAGAGCACACAAAAAATAATCAAACGACCAATATGCACACAAATAGGATAAAGTGGCTAAAAGGGGCCTCCCTCCCTAAATTAGGTATGCCTCGCCTAAGAGGGGCCTGAGACTCCCTGATAAAGATCAGAGGTATCAAAATCAGTTATAAGGGCCCTCATGGGCTTAACAACTAGTCGGTTAGATCCCCCCAGAGAGGAAATCCTCCATAAAGTTTGTGTGTTGTCCGACCCTTATCTGACCCAGGGTACCTGCAGAATAACCCATGCAAGTAACCTATGTGTTGGCTATCGGAGGTCACCCCTGGATTGCTAGCAGGAGCAGAGCCCGACGCCCATCAGTTTTAATGTCACGATTTGTTTTAAGGGTGATCAAATGGAGAAAAACTCAAAACAGAACGGTCTCAACTCGGAAACTAGACCAGGCATGCATGAACGAGTGAGGTCTTGATAAACTCCAAACAGTGAGTCATAGTAAAAGGGTGAGCAGGTGGAAGACTTATGCAAGAAGGGTGCCGCGGTCTACAATAAACATCAGGTTCATCATAGACTGGATAAGAAAGCATTCAAACACAAAGTCCCTTAATGTTCAAACACAGAAAACTAGAGAGTACAAAAATGCCACGACAAATCCTTTATCATAACATAACTACAACAATCCACGTGAATCATTCACTATGAACACTCCGGCATGAGATGAAACAAAGATGGAAGAAAGGAGAACTGTTTGTTATAAACCAAGAAGTCTCAAACACAGAGGCATAACTAGGAAACTAGAGTGTTGCTGAAACTTTACAGTCGGGAGCTTAGCTCTACCATCGATAGATACAAAAATGGAAAAAATGCCTACATATACTCAAAACAACAACAACAGCGGAACCAAGAAACTACATTGAAGGCTTTGCGTCTGCATGGCTTCTGACACTCTGCAGCTGCA